>CM076577.1:296486618-296758557 GCA_034641835.2 Pinus albicaulis | reverse complement strand
CTCATCTTTTCGTCACTGCCGAATGTTGTTTTTAAATGTTACTTTCATATATGTTGTGTAAGGAATGAATTGATGAAATCAAAGGTTAGCCCTGAGTCCCTTTCTTGTTTGCTCAACTATCTGTCTGTTTCCCTTAGGATGTGTCAAAAGCTGACTAGTTTCAAAGTACTTATCAGATCTTGGGCCATTCTGTGTTATCTTGGTGATTGTCTTGGAAGTAACCAAGTAAAGAAGAACTAGGAGAGGATCAGGGTGAGTCCCAGCCCACTAGCTTCTGCTCTAAAGGTTGCCTTCAAGTTTCCCTTTGTTTTTAATCTGTGTTCTATCAGAAGTGTATCAAAGGCTGGATAGTTTCAAAGTACTTACCAGATCCTAGTTTGCTTCTATGTTTTTCTTAAGTGCTTGGTCAAAGGCTGGCTAGTTTCAAAGTACTTACCAGATCCTGGGCTGCTCTTCGTTCTGCATCTGTTGATTCCCTTTCTTGTTGTATCACCCCATTCCATAAATCAAACTTCAAAGAGATCCTTAGGCCTAGATGACTTGCCCCATAGATTACTCTTGAACCAGGATGTTTCAATTAAATTCCCTTATGACTCCATAGCCCAATGGATTGAAAACTTGTCATCATCTCTCTTTAGAATCGAAGCTTATTTCGTTTACTTGAAACTTCTCACCTTTGAACCTATTTGCATATAGATCTTTCCGTCTCAGACAGCAACTATGTTCAACCATCCAAGAAAACCAAACAAAACCCTCGGCCTTCATAACTAGCCTAATATCATCACCCTAAACTTCAAAGACAATATCCATCTTTGTACATATTGGAGAGATCCCTCTCCGGATTCAGGAGGGCTAGATCCTAGAATCCCAAAGTTGGTTGAAATGATGTTAACTCTGTGATCGGACTTTGCCAATCTTGCTTGTTACAGAGAACTAACATTTTCTGGCGACTTCGCTGGGGAAGTTTAACCCAAAATCTCTGGTCCCATGACAATTGTTCTATTTTGCAGCTGAGCCACCAGGAACTAACATTTCTGGCGACTCCGCTGGGGATTGACTTGAGTTTTTCATCTTTTTCCCTTTTATTTTCATATAACACCTTGAGAGTAAAAAGCAGCCTTTTCAAGCACTACCAAAGAATGGTAATCATGATAAAACTCGTTTGAATCAGTGACAAACTAGGTCAATCCTAGGATTCTTTTAAGTCTTTATCTAACCTTGGGAAATCAGCTAGCTTAGCCACAAGGATAGACTGTCTTTGTTTCTTAACCGTAGCTAAGTTTTGAGGCAAAGCTAGGACATTCTTTCAAAAAACCACAAATATAAACAATTCAGAAAATACCAAAAACATTTCAGATTGGTAGTAAAACATAAGTTTTGATACCTGTATACGTCTTTGATGTGTTTTACTTTATACTCTTAGACAGAGTCTGGAAAGGGCCAGGTAGCCTCTGGATCTCATCCTCTTTTAGGGGGTGACACATCTAGTGAATGCCCTCCCAGTCAATCTCTGGTTAGAGTTTGTTGTGTTTCGAGATATCCTTGAAGAAGAATGTTTCACGAACACTATGGTGGACAGTGCATTCCTTTGAAAACACTCTGAACCTTCCACCTGGCGACTCCACCATCCTGAACAGACCTTAAGACTCCACTGGAAAGAACCCTTATCATTATAAAAATCATTCAAATTCAGTTAAAGGACCGTAGGATTCGAATTGAGAAAACAGATTAGTTAACCGTCTAAAGATTGTCATATCTGGTTGAAATTTTCTTGTTTAGATTGGGTCTAATCCCATAAACATTGTGGCTCCTAAAAAGATTCATACTAGAGCCCATCCTGACCCGGATCCTCCTGAAATAGTTGACAACCCTGAAAGAATTCTGAGGAAGTCTCCTAGGATACAATCCTCAACTATCTTCAGATCCCTCATAAGAGCCAATTCAGTCCCTGAAAACCTTTCAGCTCTTCATGAATCACAAATTGACTTGTTAAACCCATTCAGAACTAGGTCATTTGGTGATTTAGGTCAGTTAGATTCTGAGCCTACCCTTTCATCTCCCGAAACCAGTGGGACTCTTGGGAATAGAGAATCAACACCTCCTGATTTACATTTCATACATAATCTAGGTGCCTCTCACCCCAGGTCAACTCAGAGATCTACTGCTGTTCCATCCACTTCTGTTCATCCTTCATCCATTGTTCAAACCACTCCACTTCAACCCACACCTCCACTTATAAACCCACCACATATCATGGCAGCATGGTATGCTCCCTTAGTCCTTCCTGTACCATTAGTCAATCTTCCACAGGACTATCAGTCCAAAATTCCATTATATGATGCTAATAATACCATAACAACGTCTCAACACGTGGACAAGATGAATGACTACTTTGACAGAAATGAAATTGATAATGAATCTGTCAAAATCAGATTGTTTGCTCAAAGTTTGGGGGGAGATGTGAGAAAATGGTTTAAAGGTTTAACCCCCCATAGTATTAACGACCTTCAAGCCTTCCATCAAACTTTTTTAAACAAGTGGGAAGTAAGGAAAAACCCTCTCCAAGTCCTGGCTGACTATAACAATCTCCATAGGAACCCCGGGGAAAGTGTACAAGCTTATTGTACCAGATTCAACAGTGTGTATAACGCACTTTCCCCTGAACTGAAACCTCCTCAGGGATCAGCCTTAAACAAATTTCCTGAAGGGTTTGATCCAGACATGACATATTCACTCAGAGAAAGAGTCTTTGCAACCCTTGAAGATATGCAAAGAGGTGCTCTTTCTGTGGAGGTGAACCTTATGGAGAAAAGAGCAAGGATGAAAGCTGAAAAGAGAGTTTCTTTTAGGGAGGAATCCACCCCTTCTACTTCAAGCTCAAAGATGGAAAGAATGATGGAAGAAATGATGAAGAAAATGAGCATTCTAGAGAGAGCACAAGCAAGTCTAAATCAAAATGCTCCTCAAAACAGAAACCAAAACCAGAATCAGAATCTTAGAAGAAATCAGCCTCCAAACAGACCCAGGGAAGATGATCAGCAGATCATCCCTCCCTTCCATCAGAACTTTTTAAGTGAGGTTGAGCAAACAGATCAAATAACAGAGGAAGATGATATAAACTTATTTGGGGTAGATGATGATGACTTTGAGGTTCATTATGATAATAAACAAGGTCTTTATACACCTTATGATGACAGAAGAGATGATGCTGAACACAGCTACCAAAACATGGAGAACGCTGTCATAGAACCTTTAAGGGAATATGAACTCAGAAGTAAATCTAATCAACAAACACCCAACAATAAAACCTCTGACAAACCTTCTCAAAACAGCACTGCAACCAAGTCTAAAACAATCAAACAAAAGAACAAAACGGTGGCTGTTGATTCTGGCGATGATAAAGGGAAAGACACTCAAAACATCGAAAAACAGAGTGCAAACATTAGTAGTACTAGCACCTCAGTTAGTACTCCTGCAAAGACAACTATTTTAATTGTAGATAAACCAAATCATCAAGCTGTTTTTGCTGATAAAGTGGCAGTAAACAAGGCTGAAGTCAATGTTCTGAAGAATCAAAACCTTTTCAGCCTGGAACAGGAAATCTCAAAGATCAAAATCTCTGTTCCTTTGACTGAGTTAGCTGCCCAGCATGTATATAGGTCCAAAATTTTGAAGGCTTTAAACTTAGAGGATAACGAAGATACTCTCAATCTTAGTGATGACCAACCAGAGCTTATTTTTGGTCCAAAGATTGAAGGAAAGTTCCAAGAGGGTCTTGTCCCTCCCTTTTATGTAAGCTTAAACATTCATGACAAAATTCTCCATAATGCTATGCATGACTCAGGCGCTTCCCATAATTTAATGCCAAAAGCTGTAATGGAAAGCCTGGGTCTTGAAATTACCAGACCTTACAAATACCTGTACTCCTTTGACTCAAGTAGAGTTAAGTGTCTAGGATTGATTAAAGATCTCTGTGTTAATCTAGCCCAAATTCCAGCCAAATGTTTAGTCATGGATGTTGTTGTGGCTGATGTTCCCCCAAAGTATGGAATGCTGTTATCAAGATCTTGGGGGGCTAAGTTACAGGGGACTATGCAAATGGACATGGCCTATGCAACCATCCTTGTCTTCAATCAAACTAGGAGGCTTTATAGGGAATCTCACATGCAATACACAGTAACAAGCCAGGAGCGGCCTCAAAACTCCCCACTCTATGCTATAAACACGAGCCTTGATTCCTTTATCATGTTCAACAATGAAACACTCACTGGACAAATTGTTTCGAAAGAATCCATGGATGGAGTTAAAGAGGGGGAACACAATGTTGAAATGCCGAAACGGTCTATTGTGTCTAAAGATCCGGGCAAACTTACCACAGATATGGAAATCCAAGTTATCAATCCTGTGAGCTCAAAACTTGACAGTCAGAAAGACGGTCCTCAACCCGATGGAAAACTTGAGGAATCAAATGATACAACGTCCATTCACCAAACTGAAAATCTGCCCCTCTGGACTATGTATTTTGACGGGTCATGCACCAAGACAAATGCTGGTGCAGGTGTCTGGATCACTAACACTGAAAATAATCATACAGAATGTATCTCATGTAAATTAAACTTTCAGTGTTCCAACAACATAGCAGAATATGAATCCCTTCTCTTAGGCTTGCATCTTTTGAAAAAATTAGGTGCCAAGAGAATAGATGTATATGGGGATTCTGAATTAATCATTAGGCAAGTCAATAGGGAGTACAATGCAAATCACCCCAGACTTAGGGCCTATAGGAATGATGTCATTGATCTTTTGAAAACATTTGAGGAGTACACCTTATCTTTTGTCCCAAGGAAGAAAAACATTGCAGCCCACAATTTAGCCTTTGCTGCTAGAACCTGCCCAATGCTGTATGATGACACCTCTCAGATAAAATTCAGACCAGCTATCCCAGACAACAAGAAATATTGGCAGGTATTTGATGGAGATAAACAAATAGAAGACTTCATGCAATTCAAAAATGAGTTTGAACTCCATAGTTCAGATTCAGACTACGATACAGACTGCAGTGAAGAAAATTTTCTTGGTGAAGAAGATCCATCTCCACAGCTGGTAAATATTAACCTTCAGACTATCTCATCTAGAAACCAAACAGAATTAAGTGCAAAATCTGAAACTGAAGAAATGGAAACTCTGCATTCTAATAATGATAGTCTGCCCAAGGGTTTGGCCCCTCTAGAAGAATTGTTTGATTTTGATGATGTGGCCAAAAAACCAAAACTGGAACCTGTGGAAACTGAAGTAGAGGAATGTAATATAGGCAGTGAGGAAAAACCGAGATTGATTAAACTGTCTAAAACTTTACCAGCTCACATTAAACTTAAATATTTGGAGCTGTTTAAAGAATTTTCTGATGTTTTTGCATGGAGTTACGAAGATCTTAAGTCCTATGACACCGAAATAATACAGCACAAAATCCCTCTTAAAGAAAACCAAAAACCATTCAAACAAAAACTGCGCAGAATCAACCCTGTCCAGTTGCCATTGGTTAAGAAGGAAATTATGAAAATGCATGATGCCGGTATTATTGTCCCTATTAGATATTCTGAGTGGGTATCTAATCTAGTGTCAGTTAGGAAAAAGACCGGAGAAATCAGGCTTTGTATAGACTTCAGGAATTTAAACAAAGCTTCATTAAAGGATAACTACCCTTTGCCCAAGATGGATCATATTTTGCAAAGGGTGGTAGGGTCTAAAAGAATTTCTTTGCTAGATGGCTATTCAGGGTATAATCAAGTCCTAGTCCACCCTGATGATCAATTAAAGACAACTTTTACTACACCATGGGGCACTTTCATGTATGTGAAAATGCCTTTTGGTTTGATGAATGCTGGAGCAACCTTTCAGAGAGCCATGGACATAGCATTCTCGGAATAATTAGGCTTCTTCATCATTATCTATCTTGATGATGTAACTGTGTTTTCAAAAACAGATGAAGAACACTTAGAACATTTAAGAAAAGTTTTCGAGAAGTGCAGAAGATTTGGGATATCTTTGAACCCCAAGAAAACCTTATTCGGACTCCAAGAAGGTAAGCTTCTTGGACATATCATTTCAGAAGAGGGCATAAAGATAGATCCCATGAGGATTGAGGCCATATTGCAAATCGCTCATCCTCGAAATATCAAAGAGTTGCAGTCTTTCATAGGAAAGATTAACTTTTTAAGAAGGTTCATCCCAAACTTGGCTGAGCTCCTTAGGAATATCACAAACATGTTGAAAAAGGAGCAAGGGGTAAAATGGACCGCAGAAGCAAAGACATCCTTTGAACTGGTTAAACAAGCGTTAACCAAAACACCAGTTCTCATAAGTCCCGATTTCTCAAAAGATTTTTATATCTTCTCATTTGCATCAGAACATACTATAGCTGCTGTCCTTTTACAGAAAAATCCGCAAGGACAAGAGCAGCCCATTGCATTCTTTAGCAAGGCATTGAGGGATACCCCTTTGAAGTATAATATTATGGAAAAGCAAGCTTTTGCTTTGGTGAAAGCTTTAAAAGACTTCAGGGTATACATCCTTCACTCACACATTATTGCCTTTGTCCCAAATTCAGTTGTAAAGGACATTCTAACCCAGGATCTAGATGGTAAGAGAGGCAAATGGATTGTTGTTATTCTTGAATATGACTTAGAGATTAAACCCACGAAGCTTATCAAAGGTCAAGGTCTTGCTAGGCTAATGGCCGAATCAAATTGTGAAGTTCTTGATATTAACATGATTAATGCTTTGGATGACCAAGAAGAATTCTCAACCCCCATTGTTGAAGATTATTTTGCGAATTCTCCTTGGTATGCCGATATTGTTTATGTTTTGCTTAATTTAAACACACCGCCTGGTTTATCCAAAACAAAGGCAAGATTCCTAAAGTTAAAAGCTGTAAACTATTGCATTATTGATAAATGTCTTTATTGGAAAAGTGCTAGTGGTATATTGCTTAAATGTTTGCCTCAGTTTGATGCAGAAAAGATTAAGCAGGAATTCCATGAAGGAGAGTGTGGAGGCCATTTATACTGGAAGTCAACAGCCAACAAAATTTTGAGGGCTGGTTTCTATTGGCCTACTCTTTTTCCTGATGTACATAAACTGACAACCACTTGCCATAAATGCCAATTGTTTGAAGGCAAGAGAAAATTACTACCCCTTCCTCTACATCCAATTACTGTTGAAGCCCCTTTTCAACAGTGGGGACTTGACTTTATAGGAGAAATCCACCCTTCATCCTCTGCCCAACACCGGTGGATCCTCACTGCCACAGACTATTTCACTAAGTGGATAGAAGCCATTCCTTGTAGACAGGCCAATGATTCAGTTATCATAAAATTCATAGAAACCAATATCCTTTCCAGATTTGGCTGTCCTACCAAGATCATTACAGATAATGCAGCAGCATTTGGATCAAAGAAAATGGTTGAATTTTGTCATAAGTATCAAATAACATTGGGGCACTCCACAGCTTATTACCCTCAAGGTAATGGACTTGCAGAGTCTTCCAACAAAAGCTTAGTGAACATAATAAAGAAACTGTTGGAGGACAACAAGAAGTCTTGGCACATAAAGCTGGTTCATGCACTTTGGGCTGACAGGTTAACATTGAAGAAATCCATTGGTATGTCACCTTTCCAGCTTGTATACGGTACAGATGCAATTTTTCCCAGCAGTCTTGGTGTACCAGTTATGAAAATAATTCAAGAACTCCAAACTGAAGAAGATGACATAATCAGAAGAATAAATCAGACCATTCATCTTCAGCAAACCAGAGAGGAAGTGTACAACAAAGCATTACAGAAACAAGACAATATCAAGAAGATATTTGACCGAAGAGCAAAGGCCAGCAATTTCAAAATTGGGGACAAAATCTTAAAGTGGGACTCAAAGAGGGAAGACAAGGGAAAGCATGGTAAATTTGACAATCTGTGGCTTGGCCCTTACTCCATTCATTCAGTTGCTGGAAACAATGCATTTTTCTTACAAGAACTGAATGGAGCAGAATTGTTTGGGGGTCCTGTCAATGGCAGGATGCTTAAGCATTATCTTTCTTAAAATTATTTCATGTTTTGAAGCCTTTTCACCTTTTCCATTGTAAATACTTCATCCATCATTGCATTTAAAGTTATGAAAAATCAAAAAATACAAAAACAAAGAAAAAATGAAAAGAGGGCAGGAATGAGAAACAAGAAAGGCAAGGCCCCATGCCAAAAAGAGAAATGAATCTGAAAGTGTGCAAGCATAAATGCCACTCCTCTAAACACGCTTCTAATTGGTCAAACTGTTTAATCTTGACTGATTAGCTTTCAATTTTCTGCTGATAGGGTAGCAAATTTGATTTTCCAAACTGTTTAATCTTGGCTTATCAGTAGATAGAGTAGGGTAGAAATCAAGGTTCAAACAAACTCAAAATCTGAACCAAAGTTTCCAAAGAGAGGACTCAAAGTTACTCTAATTTCTGAGTCAAAGAAAGGACCTGGTTCTAATTCACTCAAAACTTGAACCAGAAGAGAAGCAAAGATAGCTCACTAAAAAGAAAGAACAGAGCTGTGAATATGAGAGAAGGCCATAATGAGAAAATTTTCAGATCTTAAGCCTTCTGTTTTGATTTAAATTTTTCTGCAAATAATAATCTATGTGCAGCTCGTCTTTATGCCATAGATCATAGCAAGTCAAACAGCTCAATCTTGACTTGGCTATTTTTAAATTTCTGTTGTAGAATTTAGAGAATGAAAGTTTGTTGGACTGTTCAAACCCAACAAACAGCAGAATAGGTAGAGGAATATCTGAACTCAACTGTTTAATCTGAGTTCGGGGAGAAATAAGGAGTAGAATTAGATTAGATTTACTGCTTTCAAAAGAATAAAATGTTGTGTTAAGAGTTTGCCAATCCAAGTGCACTCTGATGAAGAAAAAATGTTAGACCAGTAGGATTGGGGTAGGTAGAAGTTGTATTGATGAAATTCAGCTTTCTTTCATGACTGACCTTATTTTGTCCTGAAGAAAAGCAAGAGCAAGTGATCAGACACCAGACACCAGACAGCATCCCAGAGGAATCAGGTCTGAATTCTTGATGCCTTCAAGAAGGCACCATCCCCAAGTGGAGCCACTGTTAGCCACCCATATTTTTCAACTATGACAGTTGGTGGCTAAATGTTCTTTGCAGCCTTCAAGAAACAAGTTTAAAAATCTTGAAAATTGTTGGTACTTGAAGTCTGTTGATAAAAGTCCAAACTACTGTTGGTTCTACATACTCTCCCTCCTCTCTGCCTCTGATATACCATGAAAATCCTAATCAAAATGTTGCTGCATCCTCCTCCTTGTCCTCTCCCCTTCTTCCACCTTTCCTCCGTTTCTTCAACTCCCTTCTCGACCATAAAAAAAACCTCATCAAACCCTTTTATATCCCATATTCCTCCATTAATCTCATTCCCCAAGGTCGAAAACCCACTTTTCCACCTATCGGAACTTTTCTTCTCTTGCAAAATTTATTCAAAAACCATAGAAAACATGCGTTTCTATGCGTTAAGCTTTAGCCCCTTGGGCTAAGCCCCTTTCCGTTTCTCCCTCCATATATCCCCACGCTGGAACCGCGTGCTAAACCCGCCAGGCGCTTAACCTCGGAAATAATTCATTGCCCGAAAAACATTGGAAACCTTTATAAATGCAAAAACGGGTTTGTTCTATTTTCTCCACCAAAGAAAACAATATTAAAACTCCGCCGTTGATCTGTCCCACGGATCAACGGTGCGGAGTGTCCCGTCATCTGGTGGACCCCTCCTCCTGTTTCGCCGCGTTGTTTTCCTTTCCTACCGGTATGTGCCCGCACCACCTTTCGTCCGGAGGTGGTTTTGTGCCGTCGGCCAGCGATTCCACGCGCTGACTGCCACGTGTTCCCCACCTCACCCCGAAAACCGCCATTCCATGTCCATCTCCCGCGCGTTAAACATTGTCCTATGGTCCCGCAGCGGGATTCACCCCAGCCGTCGGATCTGGGCCCTCCCATCCGACGGTCCTCGGTCATCTTTCCCGCTCACCCTTTAACCAATCCGCTCGACCGATAAATTGCCCCGGCGCGTTTAAAATCCAATCCCCGCCGTCGATCTCTGTAGATCGACGGTCTGCATCTCCTCTCCCGATTCCATTATACGGTCCACTTTCCTCTGCGTTGACCGTTTGATTTGCTCCCAACCGTTGATCGCAATACGATCAACGGTCCCGATTTCCCCATCCGCCCGCACGCCCTCCGATGCAGTCCATCCATATAAACGCAGGATTTCCTCATTTTTCTTGTTTTTTGCAGGTTTTCAAAGGTTTTTCCTTCGTATTCTACGAAATCTGAAGGATGAGAGTGACGACTCCAATCCTCCCGATTTGTCCAAGGAATTGATCATACGGAGAAGAACAAAGATATTTACAAAGCTTCATGGGCTTTGGTTGCCGCATGTCCCTGCAAAGCTCGAAGAAGGCCGCCAATATAAGAGCAGAGAAAGAGTAGCAGATTAAAGGTAGAATGAACCAGAGCAGTGGTTTTGTGAGAAGATTGGCGGGGATTACGGCTAAGACGGTTATCAAAAGCCTAATCCCCGGCTCAGAACACGGATTAAAGCAAAACCTAAAAGTGTTCGGCAGACAGATCGCCTCCACCGCCATACTTCGAGGCGAATTGATTCCTCAACCACCACAGTGCCACCTATTGCCTCAGAAAGCTCAATCAGAGGATGAATTTATTGAACAGAATCAGATATTATGCCTCGAACAACCAAAGAAGTTATTACTGCACCGGATTTCAACGACAGAATGTCTGCAGAGTAACCCTAACAGTACGCAGAGCCTCAAAGGTCAATATAAGCTCTCTTCGAGCTTACTTCTTAAGTATAAACACATTAATGCAATATAACACCTGTAGAATTTCTTCATCGAACCTCTCGGGGTCAGGAAGACATTAATTCTGCATTGATTGTGTTTGAGATCTTTTAAAACAGATCTCACCTCCTCATCCTTCTATAAATACTTCAATAGAAGATGAGTGAGGGGTTGGATTAGTTGGTTGTCAATATAATTGCTGAGGCGCTGTAGCTATTTCTGAGTGGAAAAATCTTGACTGTAATTAGTGGTTTCATGGGCTCTTGGAGCTCTGCTTGTAACAGATAGGTTAGATTGTGAAAAGAGATGGATTAAAACACTGGATTTGAAGATTGTAACCGGTTTGAAGCAATCAATACAAGTTGATTTATGGGATCCTGGTCTATGCTGATGGTGATGTTATTCTCACTGTAACTTGTTATTTTATTTCTGTTTTCAATTTGTTTCATTTTCTACTATAAAGAACAGTTTAAATAGTGTTAGAGTTTGTTGTACACCAGTGACCTTCTCTGGCTGAAAAATCTTTATCCCAAATGTTTTCTTCTTATTGTGTTATTTAGAAATGATTTAATTCAGTCTAAGCACAGAGATGTTGGCGTTCCCTTATCTTTTCGTCACTGCTGAATGTTGTTTTTAAATGTTACTTTCATATATGTTGTGTAAGGAATGAATTGAGGAAATCAAAGGTTAGCCCTGAGTCCCTTTCTTGTTTGCTCAACTATTTGTCTGTTTCCCTTAGGATGTGTCAAAAGCGGACTAGTTTCAAAGTACTTATCAGATCTTGGGCCATTCTGTGTTATCTTGGTGATTGTCTTGGAAGTAACTAAGTAAAGGAGAACTAAGATGAGGAGAAAGGTGAGCCCTGCCCACTAGTTTCTGTTCCAAAGGTTGCCTTCAAGTTTCCTTTTGTTTTAATCTGTTTTCTATTAGAAGTGTATCAAAGGCTGGCTAGTTTCAAAGTACTTACCAGATCCTAGTTTGCTTCTATGTTTTTCTTAAGTGCCTGGTCAAAGGCTGGCTAGTTTCAAAGTACTTACCAGATCCTGGGCTGCTCTTTGTTCTGCATCTGTTGATTCCTTTTCTTGTTGTATCACCCCATTCCATAAATCAAACTTCAAAGAGATCCTTAGGCCTAGATGACTTGCCCCATAGATTACTCTTGAACCTGGATGTTTCAATTAAATTCCCTTATGACTCCATAGCCCAATGGATTGAAAACTTGCCATCATCTCTCTTTAGCTTTGAACCTATTTTCATATAGATCTTTCCGTCTCAGACAGCAACTATGTTCAACCATCCAAGAAAACCAAACAAAACCCTTGGCCTTCATAACTAGCCTAATATCATCACCCTAAACTTCAAAGACAATATCCATCTTTGTACATATTGGAGAGATCCCTCTCCGGATTCAGGAGGGCTAGATCCTAGAATCCCAAAGTTGGTTAAAATGATGTTAACTCCGTATCTTTATTCTGCTGGTCTGTTTAAAAACATAAGAGACCTGGATCACAGGATATCAAGGATGCCCCGAAACAACAATTCTGGAAGTTGAAATCTTATTCAATGCGAGTGGAACTGAAAAGATATTAATCAAGTGCCTACATAATCACTAAGCCGATCAACGATTAAAAAAGGTAATTAGCGATAGAGGATTTTCTACGATAATAAGAAATATAAGAATACTGTTCATCACCACAGTTATTGCCACATCTAAGAAGACCCATGGGTCACCGGTAATATTGAAATCATGTGAAGAACCCCCGGAAATTTCTATGAAGTTAGAAGTTGCATCGTAGGTATGATGCCTTGAAGTTGAGTGTCAAAACAGCATTGAGAGCTAATTATAAGTCATAATGCAATTTATAAATTGTGACTTATGAAGAGACGAAGGCAGTAAGCTAGTACAAATTTCTAGTGCATACGTTGTAGGGTATCTAGCCACACCAAAGGTCATTGACCTCTACTGAAGGATTATATGCAAGTTGGGGGACTGAGTCCACCGTGCTCGAGAGATATTTCTAGGCCCTAGTACCCCCACACTTTGGTACATTTATTTTCGGGTGGCTGGACGACATGATATAGACCACTACCCGTGGTTAGTAGCCTATGTCCCAGAACTGAAGGAATATTAGTGCAGATTATGCTATTAAGTGGGTCATGATGAGCACAAATGCCAATTGTATGACTTGATGATTGACAGAGTGAACCATTATAGAGTGCAGGTTGACCCTTCATCACCAAAATCTCTCTCTGGTTGAGGAGGATCCCCTGCAAGAGGACAGGGAGGGGGGAGAGGTGGAGGCATAGGTCGAGGGAGAAGGAAAATAATTTCTTACAACTTTGGAGACACTGGGCACTATGCACGTGACTGTGCAAACCCTGCACGACAATCCTGTAGGTATTGTAGGAAATTTGATCATGTGATTGAAGATTTTCATGTGTTAATAGCTAAAATGCAAGAAAATAATCAGACGCCAATGCAAAACATACAAAGGGTTAAGTTTGAACCACACGACAACGGTCCAAGTGTAAATGTAATTACATGCAGTAGTATTGCCACTAGAGGAAATGACAAGAAGGCTGCTGCATAACCACTGATCAGAAAGGCGTCTGACAAGAAGCCTAAGTCTCAGCCTCTAGAAATAAAAAGATTTTTTCAATGAAGCTAGAAATGATTTTGCTGATGTAGGAGGATCCACCTCAAGAACTCCCATGGAACCAAAAATTGATGATGAATTTGAGCCATTCTTGCAAGCCTTCATTAAGCTACTATGAAATTAGAAGGTGGTAGATAATCTCCAGGCCCCGATAGACAGCTGTGCAAAAAAAGAGGTGTCACGGACAGAAACTAAGGTTATACACAAGGTTTATAAACGGAAGAAGAGAATTGGTTGGGAGATGCACATGATTGTGCATATTGGAGACTATGAGATGGAAAAGGTCATCTTGGATCTAGGATATGATGCAAATTTTTTACCTAAACAAAACTGGCAGAAGATGGGAGAGCCAAATTTGGAATGGTCCACGTCCATTCAACTACACATGGCTAATCAGCAAAATATTATCCCACTTGGTATACTTCCCCAAGTTGTGGTAGACATCGTTGGAGTAAAGGTATGTGTTGACGTTAAGGTTATACATATTTTGGATGATGCAGACCCCTACCCTACGCTGTTAGGATTCAATTGGGCCATTGATATGGGAGGCATCATATATCTGAAGTGCAGAAGTATGATTTTTGAGAATAATGGTACACAGGTGATAGTCCCACTGGATATGACAGAAGGTGAATGCTACATAGAACCAATGTGTGAAGGGGATGAGGTTGACCATATCTATAAGCTATATACACTGGACAAAGACTGGATCAGCCCTACAGTTGATGGCATGTTGAACTGGGAGAAGGATAGCTCATGTTTTTTTTATTCTGATGGTGAAATGGAGAACTGGTGGAATCAGTTGCATGATGTCTTTGTGTTGTGCTGCCTCAAGATTAAAAATAAATTCCAGTGCATCTCCTCTAAGGTAAGAGAACTACCCTACTTTTATGGTTCTGGTAGTGTTAAATAATTTTTAGAAACATTGGAAAAATTTGTCCCAGAGAAACGAAGGTTCTGGGCACTTCATTTGGCTATGCGCGCAACTCCAGCGTGGTGGTGGGAGAAGCACAAGGGAAATTTTCAGGACTGGCAGGAATGGAAAAAAATTATGATGCTGCAGTTTGAACTTCCATCCACTCCACCCATTAAGTTTTTCTATGGCTGGGGTGATCCGTGGAAGAAACTGGCCATGTGGATGGAGGTCTGGGATGAAAAGACATGGAATGAATGGGTTCATAGGTTTTTCCACTCATTGGGACCGATACCTACTACCTGGTATCTAGAAGTTGAGCTACACCGAGGTACTCAAGACTGGTTTACAATGAATGAAGATTTCCTAGCAACCTTTGGCTCTGTGGGTGGCTTAGAAAATTTGGATGAAGCTCTGTAGGACATAGATGCTCTGGTCTTTGATGAATCCTGGCCCCAAAGAGAGTGTGTTGCGCTAGCCTAGGATGTGCAAATGCAAGACAACGTCAACTGTAGAAATCTGTCAATCAAGGATAATGAAGATGAACCAAGGAATGTTAATACCCTAGAATCAGAAGGAGAGCACGCAATTGCAGTGCTTGCATTAGGGATTGTGGATGTTACTAAACCTCTGAAATTGAAGGAAGTCAACATTGGGATAGAAGAGCAACCCAAGTTGACCAAGATTGGGGACTACTGGGATTGTGATACAGTAGGAAATATTGTAGAGCTGCTGACAAAGTATCAAGGTATGTTTCTTACAAATTTCTCTGAGCTCAAGGGAATTTTAGGGGACCTGGGTTTCATGAAGATCACGTTCAAACCAGATGCGTGCCCTGTCAAGTAGCTCCCATATCGATTGAACCCCAAATATAAGAAGAAAGTAAAGGAGGAGTTAGAGAAGATGGTGGCTGCAGGCATCATTGAACCGATTGACCAATCTGATTGGGTAAGCCCAATGGTGGTTTAGGTGAAAAATAACAAAGGAGAAATAAGGATTTGTGTAGATTTGTGCAAGTTGAATGATTCTTGTGTGCATGACCCCTTCTCTACTTTGTTTTATGATGAAATCCTGGATAATGGAGGAGGACAAGAATCATATTTTTTACTGATGGATTTTCAAGTTATCATCAAATCCAAATTGTGCCAGAAGAATGCAGCAAGACCACCTTCGCTACTGAATGGTGCTCTTTCCAATAAATTTTCATGCCATTCGGATTAAAAAATGAACCTGCAATATTCTCGCGCATGGTCGAGGTTATGTTCAAGGAATTTGTGCATAAATTCTTGGAGGTATATTTTGATTACTGGACAATATTTGTATTGGTAAATAAACATGTGTCGAGCCTGCGCATGATGCTTGACACCTGTAGGAAGCACCATATTTCTCTAAACCTGAAAAAGTGCATATTCTGCGTACCTTTTGGGATTTTGTTGGGACATATAGTATGTTAGCAAGGATTTATGGTAGACCCATCCAAGTTCATGATTATCATCAACCTAGAAGTTCCTACCAATGATAAATAGTTGTGCTCCATCCTAGGACAAACTGGTTATTACAGGAAGTTTATCAAAGGGTATGCTTTGATCACTGTGCTGATGGAGAAGTTGCTAAAGAAGGATGTGGCATTTTTCTAGGATGACAAATGTTAGAAGACATTTGTGCTGCTAAAGGAGAAAATTGTCACTTCCCCTATCTTAGTATTCCCAGACTAGTCTAATTTTTTTCATGTTCATGTGGATGCATATGGTATAGCACTTGGAGTTGTTTTAGCGTAGCCAGGAGAAGGAGACATTGATCACCCACTAGGTTTTGCTACTAGGAAGCTCTCCGGTGCAGAGCACAACTAATCAATGACAGAAAGGGAAGGATTGGTGATTGTGTACATGATGTAAAAATACAAACACTATCTTCTAGGAGGGAATTTCAAGATATTAACTAATCATTCTACTATGAAATACCTCGTCAATAAGCCTATGTTGTGGGGGAAGATATACCAATGGTTCTTTCTTTTTCAGGAGTGTGATTTTTAGATAATTGTGAAGTCGGGAAGACTGAATGTTGGGCCTAATCATCTGTCACGAATTGAGAGTGGGGAAGAACCAACCAGTTTGAAGGAAGGCTTAACTGATGCACAGATCTTCGCTATCAAGGTGGTTGATGAGCACTTTGATAACATTATTCATCTTCTGACCATGGGAACAATGCCTGCAGAATATTCGGTCCAACAAAAGAAGGATTTGTTTGTGTGTGTAGCTGATTTCACCCTGATTGTAGATCAGTTGTATAAATTAGGAGAATATGAAGTGTTAAGGAGATATGTATTGGAACATGAAAGAAATCCTATATTGGCTAAGGCTCATGGAGGAGTGGTAGGAGGCCACTATGCTAGGAAAACCACTGTGCAGAAGGTGTTGTGTGTTGGGTTATGCTGGCCCACACTGCATAGTGATGCACAAGCATACTGTCAGGCCTGTGATGCATGTTAGTGAATTGGGAAGCCTTCGTGTAGAGACGAAATTCCCATGCAACTGCAGATGGCATTGCAGACATTTGAAAAATGGGCTATATATTTTGTTGGACCGATCAACCCTCTTGGAAAGAAGACTAGAGCATGGTATATCATTACTGCAACTGATTATGTGACCAGGTGGGCAGTGTCCAAGGTGGTTAAGGATTATACTGCAGATACTGTTGCGCACTTAATATTTGAGTACATTTTGACCAGGTTTGGATGCCTGAAGATTTTGATGAGTAATAGAGGTCGAAGATTTAACAAAGAAATTCCAGATCCATCACAAGAAGAGTACCCTTATCACCCACAAGAAAATGGTGCAGCAGAATATTTCAACAAGATTTTGGAGCACATGCTCACAAAAATCTATAATATCAACCGAGATGATTGGGACATACGCATCCCTTAAATGCTATGGAAGCACAAAGGGACAACATGCAAAAATTTGTGGAAAAATGTTGAAGATTGCAACAAGAAATAGTGAAAGTGGCATCCAGAAACATCATTCCTTGATCCTAGTGAAAAATAATAACCTAAACTAGGTGGGGCACACACAGACTATTTTTAGGTGTATGTCTATTTTTAGACATGTTGAGCAAAATTTAAAATTAGCAGAAGGTTGATTCTAGATGATTGAGCAAAATCTATTTTTAGATGAGTTTCTATTTTTAGATGTATGGGCGAAGTCGATTTATAGATCGCTTATCTAAAATTAGAATGCATGTCGATTATTATTAGCCCTTAATAATAATGAGACAATAAATAGTAACTTATTCTCTTGGAGCACTTTATTTCAGTTAACAGATGTGGCACATCAGTGGGCTGAAGGAATTACGCAATTTCTAGGGTGGTTGGTGACTCATGCATGGAGGACTTAGTTATAACTGACAGTGGCAATTTGTAACAGAGTTGGAAGAGTATTTATGTGAGTTGTTATTTAGTTTAACTTTGTTTAGTGAGTTAAACTCAGTTGTGCTAGTTGTAAATGAACATACACTAGTGAAAGATGAGTGAATTAATTAATTAATTCAAAAGTAGTGTCTTACTTGCAACTGAAGAAATACAACAGTTAACTACTTGCATGTCAGATCCAATGAAGACCCAGTGGAGAGATAGGTGAAAGGGTGAGATGGACTATCTGTTGTGACTATAGTGGAGCATTCAATGCATCCACCCACACATTGGATATGCCTATGAGTATTGCGCAATCAATGAAATGTAAGGTCGAATTCATTCAGGGTTCTTCTTCAACAGGGATTACGCAATGGAGGTAGGCTGTCAGGAGGCAAAAAATTGGTGCATGGAGGTGCAAATTTCTGCAAGACAGTGTGAGACGATTGTATATTGTACTGAGAGATCTAGGAGCTGAGATTTGTATGAGATATATGATATTTTTTAATGATACATTGATATACATAATATATGATAGTTAGGATTTTTAGCTTTAAGGTTCTCGGTAAAACATCTTGTTATGTGTGATTGATTTTTCTTCATGTGTTTGCAATTGGCAATTTAATTTCCGCAAAGAATTGAGTAGAAGGATTCTGTATTTAACAGTGGATTTAATTGTTAGATCAGAGGAGTCCGGTAATATAAATGCATATTGAATAATTTATACATGGTATCAGAGCTAAAGAAGATTGCAATATTGAAGCAGTGCTGAGTTTTGTTGGTGGAAACAATTCTAAATTGTTGCAAGAATTTCTTGGTGTGACAGTTGAGTAAACATCGAAATGGATTTCAATGGTTTGTGGTTGGAGTTTTCACTTGAAGGAAGCTTGAATTAAATTTCATGGAAGGATAGGATGGAGGTGGTGCTTGAATATAATGGCTTGATGGAATTCATCGAGAAAGATGTTCCTAAGCCCACTTCGACGGATGCTGCATTACTTGACGCATGGCAAAAGAAAGTAGCAAGGTTGAGGAGGATTCTGTTGGAAGGTGTGAAAGAAAATATTGTGTCAAGCCTTCACAGGAAATCCTCTCCATATGCAATGTGGAATACTTTGACAGATCTTTTCCAAAGCAGCAACGACCATAGGAAATTGGCGCTGAAGGATAAACTTAGAAAAATCATGATGGAGAAGAACGACACTATTCCGGTATACTTGACAATGTTTTTCCAATGCAGGGATGAGCTTGGGAGTGTAGGAGTCAGTGTTGCTGATGATGATTTGGTGAGCTTGGCTCTCGTTGGAATTCCGAAGAGTTGGCACAGTTATGAAGACTCTGTCAATGGACGGGAAAAATTTCTGGATTGGGAGCGACTTTGGTCGGATCTAGTGTAGGAGGAGATAAGGCAGAACACCAGGGATGGCTCTTCATCAAAGCATGATGATGAAGATGACTATGATTTGGCTGCCAAGGTGAAGAAGAAGAAGGGGAAGAAATTCCATTCTAGATCTAAGGCCGATGAAGATGGCAAGGAGCACAACATGTCCAAAGTGAAGTGTTTTCACTATCACAAGTTTGGACATATTGCCACAAATTGTGCACATAAGAAGAAGAAAAAGATGGTTGCTAGAGCTGTAGCTGGTGAGGCTCTTGCCTCACAATTTTAGCTTTAATTCTCATTGATCACATGCATGGTGTCTATTGCATTGGAATTGGGGTGGTACTTTGATAGTGGTGCTTCCTTTCACATGACGAGAGATGAGGAAGTTTTCAGTGACTTGGTGGAGAAAGATCTCTAGATGCATGTTGAGTTGGGTGACGATGGATGATATAGTGCGACCGAAATTGGTACCATTACCTTTCAGAGGGAATCATGTAAACTCTTTCTTTTAAAATATGTTGTGCATGTTCCAGGTTTAAAGAAGAATTTAATCTCCGTCACAATGTTAGAGGATAGAGGCTATGATGTTGTCTTTAGTGAAGGAAAAGTTTTCCTGCGACACAAATGTAAATTTTTGTAGATGTTCTATGCTTGAAGCAACTTTACTTTTCTTGCAGTAATCACACAAATAGTTAAGTAAAATGCTGATAGAACATATAAGTGGATCTTATAGAAGACAAACCAGAAACAGAAAAATGTGGTGGTGCGTTACGGCGGTCAACAGGATGCTTCAACTAGCAAAGTCTCCTTGGTCAGCCAACCCAGAATGTGTCACAACAGTCCTCCAATCAGCAACCGAGTCAACCCAAGTCAACTCCAAAAAGTCAACGCTGTCCAGAAAAGTCAACGCAGGGCAGCAAGCTAAAAGTCAATGCAGCAACAGTTTGGTCAACCCTTTGACCTCGATTTCTGTGCCAAACAGTACGGCCTTCCAAAATCGAACTTTCCAACAATTTTCAGCCCTTTCGGACCATGCGTTGACAAAAGTCAATGCTGGTCAAACTTCCTGCAAAACCCTAGCTGCAGAAATTCGTCCTTCCTCTTGGCCGTACAGAAATTCGTCCTTCTTCTTCACACGTGTGGGCTGGAAATGTCCTCCAAGGAGCTCGTACTAAATCAGATGAGAGAAGAAGATGTGTGTTGAGTTGTGGTGAAATGCTCTCCAACTTTGCCTGTATTTATATCCATCATTAGGGTGTGTGACACATCTGCTGGGGGTGTGAAACCTTAAGGCCGACCTGCACATATAATTTATTATGAATAATAAATTCAAAATAAATGTTCTGCTCATCGGATTAAGACATATTATATATGGAGTTTACACCTCTCCGAAAGAGGAATCCAACAAAAATATTAGCCTCTTAATCTGAGCATCATAACATGGAGTTTGGACCTAGTTGTCCAAATTTAACAACAAAGCAATAGGGAAAGCCAAGAAGCTTAGGATTCGAGTTAATAATATCTATAGACTTGAAGTAGATGGAATTTCTACAGAGCTTCCTACTATTGGGAAGTGCGAGAAAGACATGCAATTGAAGCTTGAGAGGGAGCAGGATTTGCATGCAGGTAAGAGTGAACCTCAGGATGTGGAGCAGCCACAAGATGAGGATCATGGAGTAGGAGTAATCACTCATGTAGAGAAATTTCATGCCAGATCAGTAGAGGGAGTGCATGTAGCTATACCACTAGGTAAGAGGTGGGGCAACATGCATGAGTAATCCCTAGAAGAGATTTCTGGGCAGGATTTA
Organism: Pinus albicaulis; assembly: GCA_034641835.2. Taxonomy (NCBI): domain Eukaryota; kingdom Viridiplantae; phylum Streptophyta; class Pinopsida; order Pinales; family Pinaceae; genus Pinus; species Pinus albicaulis. Next base: position 296,737,484 of record CM076577.1, on the reverse strand, counting down.
TTGAGATGGTGTGGATCTCATGAATTGAACCTATCTATGAGGTGCCCACAGAGCAATAGTAGCATGATCAGTTGGATTGATGCAGTTAGATCAAAGTGATAGTGTCAGATAATGGAGCGCGGATTAGAGTTGACAACAAGTGCAGAGTGCATAGGTGCAAATTTCAACATCGCAATGGTTCCTGAAGACATGTGCAGTAGCTAAGCAGAAGTTAGAAGACTTTGATGATAGATGCATTATATTAATTAAGTTGTTTGAAGGCTATTCAGTTTCAGAAGTGTTGCATACAAGAGTTGCAGGGCGGATGCATTGAGTTGCAGGGCGCATGCAAAGACAATCATTTCTTGTTGAGAGGGATTTTTGAAGATTTCAACAAGAAACAGTGAAAGAGGCATCTGAAAACATCATCCTTGATTCTAGTGAAAAATAATCACCTAAACTAGGTGGGGACCACACAGGCTATTTTTAGGTGTATGTCTAAAAATAGACATGATGGGAAAAATCTAAAATTAGCAAGAGGATGATTCTAGATGATTGAGAAAAATATATTTTTAGATGAGTTTCTATTTTTATATGTATGGGTGAAGTCTATTTATATATCACCTGTCTAAAATTACAATGCATGTTGATTATTATTAGCCCTTAATAATAATCAGACAATAAATAGTAACTTATTCTCTTGGAGCACTTTATTTCAGTGAACAGATGTGGCACATCAGTGGGCTGAAGGAATTACGAAATTCCTAGGGTGGTTGGTGACTCATGCATGGAGGACTTCGTTATAACTAATAGTGGCAAGTTGTAACAGAGTTGGAAGAGTAGTTATGTGAGTTGTTATTTAGTTTAACTCAATTTAGTGAGTTGAACTCAGTTGTGCTAGTTGTAATTGAACATACACTAGTGAAATATGAGTGAATTAATTATTTAATTAATTCAGAAGTAGTGTCTTACTTGCAACTGAAGAAATACAATAGGTAACTACTTGCATGTCAGATCCAGTGGAGACCTAGTGGAGAGATAGGTGAAAGGCTGAGATGGACTATCAGTTGTGACTGTAGTGATGTATTCAATACATCTACACACACATTGAAGATTCTTATGAGGATTGCGCAATAAAGGCAAGGTAAGGTCAAATTCATTCAGGGTTCTTCTTTAGCAGGGATTGCGTAGTGGAGGCAGGCTGCCAGGAGGCAAGAAATTGGTGCATGGAGGTGAAAATATCTGCAAGAAAATGTGAGACGATTGTATATTGTACTGAAAGCTCTATGAGCTAAGCTTTGTATGAGATATATGAGATTGTTTCATGATCCATTGATATACATAATATATGATAGTTGGGGTTTTTAGCTTTAAGCTTTCCCGGTAAAACATCTTGTTATGTGTGATTGATTTTTCTTCATGTGTTTGCAATTGGAAATTTAATTTTGGTAAAGAACTAAGTATGAGGATTATGTATTTAACATAAGGATTAAATTGTTAGATTAGGATAATCCGGTAATATACATGCATATTGTATAATTTCTACAAAAAACACCTTTCTGGATGGTATATGGGTAGGAATATTGTCCCAAGCTTGCACATTTATGCTTTCACTAATATGGCTGAGCCTGAAATATGTAGGAAAGGTTGGCACAACTCATTTCCTTATAAGAAGATCGATTCATTGCTAACTTCCACCACCAAGTGCAGAAGGCGAGCGAAAAAACCTGGCATGACAGGCACATCAGGCAGAAGGTATTCAAGGGGGAAGACTTGTTTTTGCTATATGATAGCCAGTTTGCGCACCACCCTGGGAAGTTACGAAAGCATTGGTTGGGGCCATATATAATGAAGGATATCACTGACGGTGGTGTGGTGTGATTGGCCACATTGATCAGAGAGAACCTTCTCGGATATTTCAATGGAAGCCGCCTAAAGCTGTATAGAGACAATTCGATGCTGACCAAATGAATATATGGTTGTAGCATTAGAATCAAGGTTTTTGCACGCAGAAGAGAGGGAGGGTGTAGGCAGGTGTGACAAAAGTGCAGGGGTGATACGCAGGTTAGGAAACTAGCCGTTGGAACAGTGCAATTGGGTGAAAAAGTGAAATTACCGTTGGATGGAGTGGATTTCTCACATTTAATGAGACGATCTTGGAGGATTTTTTACCGTTTTCTTGAGGGTAAGTGGCGATTAATGATAATTTGACCATTTTTACCATGGGTGGCTTATAAAAAGGTAGGTGCGGATCTCAATTGGTTCCTTTGTTGTTTGAATATTTGGTGCCCTGTGATTGTTTGTAATCTTTGTCATCCTATTGTCTATGAGTTCTGTATGTCTGGTCGCGAATCTCCTTTTGACATTAGTAACTCGAAGTTTATATTCCGTGCGAAAATTACGTCCACCAACCCTGCAGAGGAACATTCGGTGCCCCTCACTTCTTCTATGGAGATGTGTTCGTATGAGGTTAGAGAAGTAGTCCCGGACATGGAAGAAGTTGTATCCACTCCAGTGAAATAGAAAGGAAATGGAAATATGTTGAAATGGGCTACTTCTAAGTCGTGCACCTCTCCAAGGAATGTCACATCCCCTAGACAAGCTTCCAAGGAGTGCTCCCCCATCGATGATCCATTAAAGTGGTCGATGACTACAAGGAAATAAGCAATGTTCGTAGAACCCATTTCATGGTGGCCACCCTATGTTAATCTACGGAAGCCATCTGTGTGCAAGCCACAGAACATTGATACGGTGCGGGAATATCTACAGATGTCACTGATTACTCAAGATGTCCCTCTGGTCAGAGAGATGTTCGAAAAGATCCCCCAGATCAAAGTTGACGATTATGATCTGAAAAATGAAGCAATATTTCCAGAGTTTACACCAGAAAATTAATTGGAATGGGTGTTGTACGCTGATGTACCAAAGGTAGAGCTGATGCCCTAGGCGCGCGAGCTGCAGAATGCGGGGATCCTCAATCTGTTGAGGATTCCATATTTCAGGAGGTATCCCATCACTGGAACTTGTGTGTGTCAATTGCTGGCCTTGGTCCACAAAGGCTCTCTATGGATTCAGGGAAGAATTCCTATCAATGCATCATTGATCCATCAGATCATTGGCCTGCCCAAGAAGGGGTCCCATTCGATGAAGGGATTTGGGAAGAGCAACAAACTACAAGTAGCAATAGAGGCGAAGGACAAGGACAAGGTGGGAAGGGATAAGCAGGGCTTTTTTTTCCAGACCATCGCTGACTCAACAGTGTGCATGGGCACCCTTGTTATTGGTTGTAAGATTATGCGGAAGTGTCGGCTAAAAATGGTCCCCACACACATAATTTCCTTGGCAGGACAATTTGAAAGGGACATGCTATACAATTGGTCACAATTTTTATGCAAGGAGTTTTTGAAGAATGTGTGCGAAGCGTAGGAAATGGGGAAGCAATTCTGCTACTCGTCGCTTCTCTTGCTGATCGCGTTGGTGGCATGGGAGACCCCAGTTGATGCAGTCCTTTCAGAAATTGAGCCAGGATTATGCAAGGTGGTGCGCTACGCAAACTTATGGGACTCATCAAATGCTTAACGAGTCGAAGAGAACAAAATCTTCTAGGTACTTTTTGAAGGAACACTAGCGCAATCTATTCATTCCAGACCACGACTCTCACCGAAAGTGCACGAAAAATACAAATTTTTTGCAGATTTTCAAGTGACCATGCATAACGTCATGATAAATATGTGCAAGGACTCGAATTGTTACACCTTATGCTACATAGTCATGAAGGCGGAAGTTGACCATGTCATCGCAACATGGCCAAATTCGTGGAAGATCAAGATTAGCTCCACAAAGACGATTACGCCATCCACATCTAAGAAAGACACAGATCCAAAAGACACCACGGAGTCACGCATGGAGATAGGTGGAAAATATATGGGAGCTGAAGTAGAAAAAGACCCAGAAGCATAAAAGGAACTAGGGGCAGAAAAAGACAAATATCAGGAGTTATGAGGTGACCACGAGGAGGTGGACCTTGGTGTATTGGATGGGCTCTATGGATATGGTGTTGAATCTCCATGCAGCACCAAGCATAGAGGATAAATGTCTAAGGGGTTGTGCAAGAAGAGGAAAGGGTCCAAGGCAGGCAGGGAGGAGGAGGTTACTCTAACAGAGGAGGACCTCGACAAAATTTTCGTTGTCATTGCTTCAGCATCAGAGGACCAACGAAACACAATGGAGACCCAATACAAGGCTACGGTGGAATTTTTACAGTCGTGTTTGCAGGTCTTACAACTCAAAACAGCCACATTTCAAGCGAGCATTGAAAATACGAGTTGAAAAAATAGTTTTTTATGTTTTCCCTCTAAAATTTAATGATGCAATCTAATATTATTTTGTTATTTCCACTATTATTTTATAATTTCCTCAGGAGGCCCATTTTAGACCTCAAAATTGTCCTAATGGGATGAGTCACAAGATTGTGTTGGGGGGCTGTTGGAGCAGGGTCCCCTAAGTCCAACCATTTTGCTATATTTTGTAATAGTTTAGTCTTGCACAAGGGCTTTGGGTCAGGTCAAAGCCCCTCATGAATTGCAATGGGTAAAAGGGTAGATCAAGGGGCTGCAAACCATGGTTTGCAGACCATAGAGTAGTGCAGGATAATAGTATAAATGGATGGATAGATTAAGTCTAAGAAGTTAGTTTTTGGATAAGTCTGAATGTGAATGTTAGATCTGGAAACTTGGTGATATTTTGTGTGGATTGTCTAGGTAAGAAGGCTTTTTCTGGCTGTGTGCACGGAAACCTTATTCCTGCTGTGTGAAGACCCCGCTGACTGTGTGCATGGTTTGTTGAAGTGTTTTGTATGAAGGATCTAAAATGATAAGAAATAAATGAATATTGTTGTGGATATTTGAGTTCTATATGCATCAGATGTTTATGTAATGAATGTGTCTACATCTTATTTATGATTTATGTACTGTCTGCAATTAAATCCCTTGCGCAATTTTGTTTGGGTTTACGTGAATGCTTATTGGATGGATCTAGTGGTATAAGGAAATGATATGATATGTTAAATTTTATTACTTTATTTATGAGTGTTATGTTAACCAGCGCAAGATATCGTACATATTTGAACTAAATCTGTCTGAAAAGGGTTTACTAGTTAGGGATGCTATTGTGAAGGTATGTTTAAGGTTGTTTCAAATATTAAGGCACCCACATCATTCAAACCTCCCTCAAGGTGCATAAACTTGGTTCTATCATGACCCCATACTACTTTAGGTGAGACTTTGACTTGCACAACTAGGTCACTACCAAAAGGGACAGTAGCAAGAGGGCTTTGTTGGTTAACCTTAATTCCGAACCTCGGTCAGGACCCTTCAAGCCAGCATCATCTAATTCCTTAAATGATGATTCTGTTAGACTGTGTCTTTTCTAGTGAATGCTTACTAGTTCGGCTGTGTTGAAGCCTAGAAAATCTCTGCTTCAAACATTGGGGAAAACCACCCGGTCGGGACCTTAGGACAGCTCCTTTTCCGTTTGGTATGGTGGCTCTGACTGGATTTAAAGGACCAGTTTCCTTATAACTAATGGGTTGGTGATGGGTTGATTTGGATGAGTGAAAGTGGGACTAAATTGACTGAAATAAAACTATCTAATTTAAACTAAATACTGATAAAGAAATTCTAACACTAACCTGGGCAATCATATGTGAATACAACTTAAAATTATTCCAATTTAACAATAACCATAAAAATGTATTAAAGTTTAATTGAAATTGTGCAGTAACAAATAAAGATAACTCTATTTAAGAAATTAAACAGAGTTGTATTAGCATATTGCATTCATCATAATATATCATCTACATATACTTATGAAAGATAACATTTCAATTATACTCAGAAATTATATATAAAGAAACGTTGTGGAAACCAAATATATATAAATGATAGCAAATTTTAAAACGAATATCATAAGACAAAAGAAATCAACAGTGAACAGATAGAAATACCTTATTCATCTTGAAATCTTTCAAATGAAATCTAATACTCTAATCTAGTAATTTTGATGCAAAATCAAATCCAAGGTACATAAATGCAACACTTTAAAGATAATTCCGCATAAAATCACCAGATGTGATCCGTTATAAAATATAAAAGTCAGTGGAGTACAGAAATGTAATCTCCAAGTCAAAAATATAATAATCCAGGACCCTTCTCTAAATGCATGAGAAGGGTTTAAATACTACTTAGCTAAATCTAAAAATAGTCTATTACAAAAATTAAGGATTCGGTTTAATGACCGTCCTTTTCCTAGGCAAAATTACTGTAAAATTAAAACTAAATCTAAAAATAAAGACTATTAACTAAATATTTATGAACTTGATCTTTAAACTTGCAGGCATCTAGAATTTTTTTAAGAAGATGTGGTTGACCGACTTCAAAATTCAACTGTCCTGAAAAGACAGAGTCGGCAAGTGTAGGCACAATCTTCTCAGTAGAATTGATGATACAATTGAGCGCACTGTGCTGACTGTGTGGCTTCACTAAGTATGTCTAGTAAGAGTCCCAGTTTAATCTTGTTAGCCCTTGGATTGATTTTGCTCTTTCTTCTGCCTTTTGCCTCCATTCTGTTTGCAGTTGATGTGCCTGTGGGAGATATCCTAGAACAGTTTCTGAAATAAAATTAGCTTTGTGAAAATTATCATTTACACAATCAGTAAGACTGTTTGCTGCTGTAGCCGCCTCCTCTGCTGCCTTCTCTACCCTTCTGATTTGTGCATCCCAGTTATTGAAAAGTATTTATTTATGGTTTTCATTAATAATTGGTGCACCAGCTTTTCTTCCTTCTTCTGTTTTCTGCCATACCAAATAATCATTGATCTTTTCATTAATTATATAATAATCATTTTGTAAATCTACGACATGATTTGTGATTTTATCACTCTCTTGGCAAAAATAATTCCATTGCAAGATTTTTTGGCATAACACTTCTTCTTGTTGCAGTAGTTGATTGTTTAAAGAGATAGTTTCTGAAATAAACTCTGGAAGCTTAGGATCATCTTTGTGCTAATCTTGGATAATCTGCATTTGTTTTTCTTTATCAGCCAAACTTTTTTGATGTCCTATTTTCATTTCTTGAAGTTGTTGTTGTAATTCTTCAAGTTTCAACTGTGCTTCATTATTGGCTTGTACCTGTTGCAATTGCTGTTGTAGAACTTTTATCTGTTCTTCTTTTTCATTTAATAAGAGTTGTATCTGAAATGCTTTATCAATAGTTGCAAAAGCATAAGCCCCTGTCATTTGAGATAACTTAGCAAGATTATCAGTAGGCTCTGTGGCCGGATCCTTCCACAAGACATCTATTTGTTCTGCTTCAATAGCAATTGCACCTTCTAACTTTCTCTTTTTTCTCTGTTTCTTCACTACTGCTTTGTATTTTGGGCTGTAGAATACATTTATAGGAGGAATTTCCTCTACATTAAGTACAATTTCAGAGGAGGGTGTGATAGGTATGTGTTCAGTTACTGTGGCTGTGCTACTTATTTCTGTGCTCAAAACTTTGGTTGTTTGTACAGGGGTCTGTACATTTTGTCCTTCTACATTAATAAATTGGTTAAATTTTTCCCATTCTTTGTCTAATTCAATGGTGACTGACTGTTGCTGTACATTGGTAGGAGGAGGATTTGTCTGTTGAGAAGTCAAAATTTTCTGTTGAGGAAGTTCTTTAGATTGAGCAGAATCTTTCACTGATTCTTCAATTTTATCTTCCTTTTCATTAGACTTATTGGAACTTTCAGAAGTCTCTCTTTCAGATTTTGACTTAGATTTATCTGTACTCGAACTGTCATTAAGACTAACACTAGGAGTTTGTTCCCTTGCGGGTTCCAAGCATAGATTTTCCAAAGGAATAGTAGTTAGTATTCTCTCTCTCTAAAGTTTAAATTCCTGGAATTCCTCTGGAGATAACTACATTTGAGCTGAATTCAAAACTTCTTTAAGATATCTTGATGTTGAAAAGGCTCTTAGTGAAGCGTGCATCCACAACCTTATTGGCAAACAACTGCGTGTCAGGAAATCCTTTCTTTCAGCTAGAGGGCGTGTCGCCCATCACAATTCGGGACAAGTGCTCCCGCTCCATACTCAAATTCCCTGGCTTGACGAGGGCTTCAACAGTGTATTCCTAAAACAGTAGCCACCTGCAGACTGTCCCCCCCAACACAGGCTTATTCCCCAGGCGTTCTAAACCTGAATGAGCTGTAATCATCTTACAGTGATCTCTTACCAGATTATGCTAATAATTCTATAATGTATAGGTTAGGGCCAACCCTTCCTTCTCCATGGTTGCATAATCGTGCTCCGTGCCTAGGATTTCCTGACTAGCACATGCGATTGGGTGATTACTATCTCTGGTGCCAAGCTGTGTGTGGGCTGCTTCCAGGGCAATTCCTAAAGTCTCCATATGAAATATCATCGCCCAGTCAGTGGAAGTGAGAATAGGTACAAAGGTCAGCATTTTTTTGAGTAGCTCCAAGCTCTTTTGGCATGCAACATCCCAATTGAGTGAAATATCTTGTTTAAGCAGCATTCTCAAAGGTGCACTGATCAATGCGTATTCCTAACTGAATTTTCTGTAATAGCCCAGATGTCCTAGGAGTGAGCATAGCAGCTTCGTAGTCATAGGCCTTACCTAGTTCGCCCGAGTGACTGGTTTGATGAGCATAATGTCAATCTCCTCCCTATTCGTCTACGTATGATAATGCCACTTTTTCATTGGCTATACATCTAAATTGGGAGTGTTGTGCATACCGCCCAAATCCCCCGTGATCTCCTTAGGCCTTGAAAATCTAGCTGGACATACGTCTTGATACTCCATGATCAGTTCCGCAATCTTGCCGAAGGTACCATCATCCCAGAAGTTCCCAATTGTAGCCAGCTTGAGTTGTACTATCATATTCATGTTGGCGCTTCATGGTTTTAGTGGTTTCATACCCTCCACCTTATGTATCAGAGGTCCTACAACTGTGCGTTCCCCTCCTGATTCCATGATCAAAACCTTGCATAGATCTGCATTGCCATTTTTCATGGTGGCCCTATGGAACTTGACTTTATCCTACATTTGTGTGTCCCATATGGGTCCTTCTCTTACTGCGTCAGGGTTGGGTTCATTACTCACAAAGGTATCAATAGTCTGTAGAGATTCCTCAAGCACCTCCAATTCTCTCGTAAGCCCAAATTTCCCCACGAATTTTTCTTTTAAGTTGGTCCAGTGGCGGGTGCACTAATGTAGCTTCGCATAGAGATACCATGCAGCGGGAATTGGTCCCAAGTCATGAATAAACAAGTGAACCCATTCTTCTATAGTACGATCACACCATTGCTCCATCCAAGCAAACAAATGTTCATGCGGATTTCCTGGGCCCTGGAATCTCTTGACGTGCACATTGGTTGGAGTTTCAAACTGTAGTACCATCATATCCCAACATTCCTCCCACTCCTAGAATGCCCCCTTATGTGTGTCCCACCATTTCACAAGTGTTGCACGCATAGCTATGTTAAGATCCCATATCCTTCACTCTCTGGGAACCTTAGCTTCGAAGGTTTGCAAAAATTCCCTTATACTACTAGAGGCATCAAAGCAAGGTAATTCTCATACCTCAGAAGATATATACTGGAAGTCCCTGGTAATTCGTAGGCAACGTAGTGTAGATATTTCCTGCAGTCGGTTTTGCCAATTTTCTAATTCTTTGTTGGAGTCGAAGAAGATTTTTTGGCTCTTCTTCCAGCAAGGCATACCATCAGTCGTAGGGTTGATCCATTCTTCATCCTTTGCAGTTAACCTATAGATGTGATCCAACTATTCTTCCTCATGCGCTGGCTCGGTATACCTTTCTCCTTTTGCAAGGTCCAGTGTTATGATCACCCATGTTCCCTCACTTTCAAACACCATGCTTCGTTTCTTCAAATTGATAATCCCACCCATATCAATGGCCTAATCCAATCCCAAGAGTGTTGGGTAAGGGTCTGCATCTTCTACAATCTAAATGACTTCAAAGTCAGCTCATACCTTAGCCCCGACAATATCTACTACAATATTTGACAATCTTCCCAATGGTATGATCTTCTGTTGATTAACCATACGCAGCTGGATAGTGGACCATTCCAATTTAGGTTCTCCCATTTTTTGCCACGTCTATTTAGGTAATACATTCGCATCTGCTCCTAGGTCTAGAATTACCTGGTCCATTTCATAATCACCAATTTATGCAGCTAATCGCATATCTCGGCCGATGCATCTCTTCTGCTCATAAATTTTGTGCACATCCTTAATGTTTATGACTAGGTCTGCTTTCCCTGCGCAATCGTCGAGTAGGGCTTGGATTTTTTCTACAGCCTGCTAATTTCGCAGCAGCTTCATGCATGATTGCAAGAATGGTTTGACCTCATCTTCAATTCTACTGTTTGGAGTCGATGTCTTGTCTTCAGCAGAGTATTGTCAAGTTGCGACAGGGGTCTCCTTCTCCTTCTGTAAGCCCATGCCTTCCAGTTTAGTAGCTGCTTTATAGATCAGAGACTCCATTTTAGCTTTTTCTGCCAACCCTCCAGTGGCCATACCACTGCGTGTTATCACATTAATGCTCATCCCTTCTTCACGAGGTTCCACTTTAACCCATTGTAAATTATGTGTAGGATTATGTTTATTTTCCTGCACCTTGGCCATCAGAATCAGGTAGTCCTCCATCACATGGTCCAACTGTCTGCAATATTTGTAGGATTACCGAGTTGGGTTCATGCAGTCCCTTGCAAAGTGACCTACTTCCCTGCAGTTATAGCAGATCACTTGGCCTCTACCCCTACCTTTGCTTCCCCCTTGTCCCCCTTCCCTGCCCCTGGCTAGGGAACCTCCTATACCTACGAGGGATCTAGGTGATGAGGGGTCCAACTGTATCCTATATAGGTTTCCCTGGTCTATCATCAGATCATACATTCGACAGTTTTGTTCATCATGTCCTATAGAACTACAAAATGTACACCATTATTGTTTTACTTCTGGGATGTATGCAGCAAGGCAGGGGCAGTGGTTGGTATCATGCAGCCCAGCAACGCAGTAGTAATCACACCATAGCGCCGAACCACTTGGTCTCGCAGCTTCCCTAGGGTACAGCGGGTAGGGTCCCCCAGCTTGCATGTAGTCTGCAAGCAGCAGATAGTTATATTTGGTGTGGCCATTCATCTTGCATTGTATGCACCATCTTTCAGGGCTGCCTCCATCTTTCGCTCATTATGTAGATTATGAATCTCCATGTGCATTGCCTCTAGCTATCCTTTTATCTTTTGTACTCCTAATTGGGTGTCATCTCTTGGCGCAACTTCCAATTTCATGGCAACCCCTAAGGCTTTCTCCTGTGTTTCAATGGCCTGATGACCCATAGGTACGCGCAAATGGGGCATCAACATAGCAATGAACCACTCCGTGTGTTGCCTGTCATCATACTGGAATCCTCCTTCTCTGATTACTTTCTTTAATCATTGATTTTCTTCCCATACAAACTCAGACGGTCCTTGCTTGAAATCTTTCAGGTTGTTTACTATCTAAGAGTAGGACTTAGGCTTCTTGAACTGTTGTTTTGATGCATTATTTATTTCCTCAATAGTCTCATTCGCATGTTGGTCAATGTATCCCATGTACCAGTGCAAGGCTCTCCCCTCAAAAGCGAGGGATATCTATGCTCGTTTCACCGCATCGCTTGCTATGTTTTGCGCAGTCCATACCGATCCTAAAACAAACCAGAACTGATCCATATCCTCATCACCCACGCCCTTGAAGGTAGGTAGCTTTATGTGTGAGGCCATATCATCTTCTGGTGGGGGTGGAGGCAAGTTTTTGGCCCTTTGAGGGCTCAAGGGTGGCATAGCTGGAGGGCTATGGGCAGAAAATTTTCTTACTAGACTGTATATAGATCGATCCCCTTCTTGGTTGGTTTCGTAGTACTTACCACTATGCGTTGTACCTTCACTTTGGTCGGAGCTCATTCACTATGTATGGCTACACAAAATACTTTTTTCGCACAACAGGATCTTAATTAGTAATGGCAGAGTTTTCAAAAACTTACCCCGAAAACCCTTGAAGAACCTCTTCTCTACTTTTGAATAGGATACAAATTGGTCGACTGCAAATTCTGTCACAAATCCTCTTATCACACTGTCCACCCAGTGATCTACCATGCGAGTGATGGTGTTATCAGTATTTTCTAACTACAGGATCCGCTCTGGGGTCCACTACGTGACTCATTCGTCTTTCCAGCACTTCTGAAACTCGACAAGCCTTGCGAGCCACTCCTGGAGCTCGATTGCAATTGTTACAAAGAAAATTTCTTAAATCTCTGTGAAGATGTACTTATTATTCCATTCCTCTGTAGTCAACTTCTTACTGCGATTTTCTTTCACTGCGAATTCCTGACCCTGTTTTTCAAACCATTCATCGATTTCTTTCCTCTCAAGTTTCCAATACGGCCTTGGCATTACCCTATCTCCCTCAAAATTCTCCCTGTCCTGGCAACAAAACCATTTGTTTGCTCGAGGGGTCTGTTGGGCTGGAATTAAGGTATGTTTTCACCTATGATCCCTTCAAATTATGACCTATTTTTGGTAGTTCTCTCTCATGTTAAACAATAAAGATAGAAAAGGTTTATGAAAATCAGGGAAAGTGGGCTAATGACAAAAGGAAACACTTTTATAACCGAAACTTGACTTATTTTATCTCTGTATGTAGGAAAACAGAGCAGCTGAACCAACGTTAAATGGAAGACAACCGACAAACATAGACTCATGGAATCTCAATAGCTTCCAGAAACTGACAAAAGATAGAAAGATGGGTCCAAGCTCAAGAGCCCAAATGATAGCCATGCACAGTGGGATATCGTCTGGAAAATACTGACCCACTCCGTGAAAACACCTTTAAAAGGACCAAGGATGAATGAGAAATTAATTAATTTTTCCCTTTTGTAATTGGTGCTTCAAGACAGAACTGTTTGATTGTACCCTTGTATTATCTTTTGATTCAATAAAGAGTTTTTGATGTTTTGAAAAATTATATTTTGAGTGAGATCTTTCGGTGGTCTGGGCCCAACCTCTGGGATTCCTTTGATATTTTCTGTGTTGTGCGTTAATTATAGAATCGATCTCCAGTTACTTGATGTAGTTGTAAACTAAATTTCCACTCAATAAAGTTATGGTTCTTCTTTCTTCCAAATAGTTTAACATTCGTGCTATTTGGTTTAATGTTTTACTACATTCTTGCTTCCAGATTTATAATAATGCTTTATCACTGTTAGATTCTTTCATTTTCTCTCAATGCCCTTACAACCGATTTATGTATCGTAGGATAATTACTGGTCAATGTATTCATCTTCACAGATTAGATTTTTCCCTTAGTACGATAAGGCATCCAATTCTTGATTATGTACAGTAAGATGTCAATTAGTCAGTTTGTGAAGATAATCCCATTGCAAAATTATATTAGTAGTTGTTGATTCAGTTTATTCAGGTTGTTGTTCAATTCACTTAAGTTTATGTTCAATTCGATAATTTTGTTGTTCAATCCATTATTACGTTGTTCAATTATCAGTTTCTTTCCTTCAAAGCTAGGCAGAGTGGTTAGCTGCACTATGCCATTTTCATGTCTCTCTGAGTTGATTGAATTTCGAGAATTAGAGAATCCTTTTCGTAAGCATCATAGAGTAGCTATCATTCGATCTCACTTGCATATACTGTGCCTACACTCTTGAAATAAAAAGACTTACCCTGGGTTGAAAATTGAATGAGGAACTTAGAGGTTGCCTACAATAAGCCACCTTTGTGAACCGACATTTTTGGCGCCGTTGCCGAGGATGGTGTTAAGAGTGATATCTTTTATTTATCTTTCTCCATTGCTGTGAAGAATTGGGTATTAAAAATGAGAGGTAAGAACCTGTGTACCAGTAAGCAAAACTCTTGCTCCATATCCGCTTCTCAGCAAATGGTGTAAATATTGGTAGAATAGGTACCCTTGTTTTATGACTAGGAAGAAAAAGATAGAAACAGATCAAAATCATCCGCAAAAATCCCCAAAATCCATGGGACTGGTGATCCTTGGAAGAATAACATATATAGATGAAATCATTAAGAAAGTTGAATCCCAGGCATCCGTAGGACCCAGAATCATTCCCAATCAAAGTCCTACTACTCTCCCTTAGGCAGCAGCCTCACCGTCTACAGCCCACACCGAGATTCACAGTAAGACAGAAGGATCAGAGCTAAGCCTTCAAATTTCCAATCATATAGGTATTGACCCTTTGAGAGAGAGAGGTTCTTGTAACTTACAAGAAGGGGAAGGAGAAACTAGCGATGCAATACAAAAAGAAGCTTCTAAGACTAATTCTCCTAAAGGAGTGTTCAAGACAGAAATACTCAGTATCCTAGACCAGGAAAGTGCTATAAAATTTCCTCTGTATTCACCTCCCAATCCCCCCAGAATTACTCCTCCAGAATAAGAAATTCCTGAAGATTACTGGCACATATTTGATCAAATGGCGAACAATCAAAACCAGAATCATAGGCAAACATAAAAGTTGGAGTATCCCATCGTTGATCATGCTGCAAATGCCCCTATGAAAGCTATCCCCTTACAAAGCATCCCCGCCTTCCATGGGCTCACCACAGAAGATCCTGATGCATTCTTATTTGAATTCGATGTCCTATGTAGGGGGTATGACTACACCACCGACCCTCAGAAATTAAAACTATTCCCCTCTACTTTAAAGGGAGCAACATTATGCTAGTTTATGGGGCTAGGTGGGGGAACCATCAATAACTAGGACCAAATGAAGAACATTTTTCTTAATAAATATCAAGACTATTGCCGGACTCGAGAAATAAAAAATGAAATATTCAATATGTCTGCAGGGGACAATTAAACATTAGAAGAATATGTAGAAATATTTCAATACAATTTACAAAGGTCTCCATATACTACACTATCCAAAGACATCTTAAAAGCTACACTGATTAAGGGAATGAAAGAAGAATGGGTTGAAACACTTAACATAATGGGAAAAGGGGATATTTCCCAGGAATAATATGATGAGATTATTTCCCTGTGTATTAGGTGCTCTCAGGGAAATACGTGTAATAAGCCAAGTGAACATGACTCAATAAAAAAGGACCTTGGGCAGCCTGGTGGCAATGTAACTAGAGCTGATTTTGGAAATCTCTTAGGAAATTTTAAAACTTACATTTTGGGTACTTTGACAACACAAATTAATGTCTTACAAGCCAAACAGAAGCAAGCTATAGTAGAGTAGAATTTGGCCATATTTTTCCCACACTGTCAGAAGAAGCATAGCCAAAGGGAATGCCCCTTCGACATGGTTCAGACTTGTGCCATTTGGACTAAGGACCATTCCACGGACCATTTCACTTCACTCTCGGGGCTGAAAGTAGTTTTTAAAGAAGCGGAAGAAGAGAAAGAACCATTCTACCTAATGAATCAGCGTCGAAAATGGCAGGCACGACCAAGTATGCCTCAAGACCCACCCCATTTCTTTTCTCCTCAATAGTTTAACCAACAAAACCCTTCAGCAACTTGGCAAAATCAAAACCCTTTCTCTACTTGGTCGACCCAGTCGTTTCTTATACCACCCTGGCCAACACAACCCTCACCAAGGAATAATTGGGAAAGTTTTCCTTGTTCCCCTCCTTATTGGAAAAACACTCCATACAAAGCCCAGTGGCCAGCATCCCCTTCCCAAACCACTAATTGGCCTCAGAATTGGCAGTGACCCCTTGGAATTACCAATGTACCAATAGGAGCAGGGGTTCGAAATAAACCTACACTTCTGGCTCCATACCCAATTCAACACAACCCTCAGGCTAACCTACGTCCTCAACTACCAGCTCAACCCAATCCTAATCCCAATAATAGACCAGTTCAGCTGATCTAGATCATAGAAGATCCACACCCTGATACTAGACTAAGGTAATGCAATGAACTATGTCTGAGATCAGGACGTACTATATCACCAGCAGAAGTCGCAATCCCACCTCAATCCAAACCTGGGACTTCAATGGAACCTAGCCAGGAAAATATAATAGAAATAGAGGGAGGAAAAGAGAAGGAAATGAGTTACCCAAGGATGCCTGAAGAGCTTAAGGTACTTTCACCTCCATTCCTTGAAATATTAACTCTGCCTAGACCTATAGCCTCTCCAGATTTTGACATCCTGGGAGAGTTAAGAAACCTTTGTATCAAAATTCCTCTTCTCTAGGCCATACAAGACATTCCCATCTATGCAAAAATAATTAAAGACCTATGTGGGAAAAATCAAGTAAAAAAACAAAGGCAACGCCCACCGTTCATGTGGTAGGGACACTTTCTGACTTATTACTCGGTAAGGAACCACCCGTAAAATATGAAGACCCAGGAAATCCCATAGTAACTCTGCAGATCTCTGGACATTCCTTTCCAAACACATTGGTCGACTTAGGGGTGGCCATTAACATCATAACTACAGAAACCTGTGAAAATATAGGCATATCAGTGTTAGAACCAACTACTACGTTGTTGGAGCTTGTCAACCGGTCTATCATCAGACCAGAAGGAACAGTGTAGGACATCCTTGTCTCAGTAGACTCATAGGAATATCCAGTCGATTTCTTAGTTATTAACCCAAAGAACAGGATGGATGGGCACCCATTTATTCTGGGGAAACCTTGGCTGGCAATCGCTGATGCTTACATAGGCTGCCGAATAGGCAGCATGATCATCACTAGAGGAGACTCCATAAAAAACATCATTATTTATCCTCCGGCCAAACCTATCTTACCCATGGTAAAAATTCACAAACATCCATATGCATATTTGGAGAAAAACATTTGTCCACCTTTGACATTAGAAGAAGCTCTCAAATTTAAAAATCAAACCGAAGACGATGTAATCAATAATTTTATGAACCATCCACTCTCATCTGAAAACTTAAAATGCCAAATGTTGAAAATAGTTCTTGAAGATGGAGTTCAAGAGGACCCCTTGACGTAACTTGACGATCAATATATTCCCAAAACCACCGTGAGTAACATCACACCCATTAAGATTGATCCAGGGAAGATCATGAACATCAATAACAATTTGGATAACAGCCAAAATCAAAGACTCATAAAAGATCTACAAAAGCATAAAGGGGCATTTGCTTGGGACTACCTAGACATGAAGGGTTTAGACCCCCAGGTTTGCACCCATCACATTTATACAGATAAGGAATCTCGACCCATTAGACAACCTCAGCGAAGGCTGAACCCACACTTAAATGATGTTGTAAAAGACGAGCTACAAAAACTGCTGGATGTAAATTTCATCTATCCTATTTCAGATAGAAAATGGGTCTCACCTCTGGTAGTCGTCCCGAAAAAGAATAGGAAATGGAGAATCTTTGTGGATTGCAGAGAACTGAATAAGGCAACATAGAAAGACCACTTCCCCCTCCCTTTCATTGATCAAGTCCTTGAGACATTGGCAGGGAAGCGGTTCTTCTCCTTTCTTTATGGGTTCAATGGCTACAATCAAATCCAGATAGCCCCCAAAGACTAGGATAAGACAACCTTTACCTACCCATGGGGTACTTTTTCTTACAGAGTTTTACCATTTGGGCTATGTAATGCCCCAGTAACATTTCAAAGAGCCATAATCAACATTTTTCCTGACTTAATAAATGAAGGGATTGAAATCTATATGGATGACTCCACACCACATGGTGAGGACTTTGATCAAGCTTTAGAAACGTTAGAAAAGGTGTTGGAGCGATGTATTGCTACTAGATTATGCTTAAGCAATGAAAAGTGTCGAAAGATGATGACCGAGATGTTTGGTCTCAATCTAGTCTCCTAAATTGAGCTCATTTAATTGTCAACCAGGGTTGGTAAACTGCTGAAGTGAAGTGTACTATATGTACCTAGGTGTTTGTTTCTTAATGCGTTGTGTGTAGTATTTTATGATGTTTTTGGTCTTTTGTGATGATTTCTGATGTTTTTGATCTTTTGGTGGTTTTATGTTCCCAAGGAAAATGACTAGAAAGCTAATGATTAGAAACAAAGTGAAACCTAATTGATTGATGTCAAATGGTAAATGAAAATGCAATATTAAAAACAGAATTTAATCTAAAATATGAATAAGCAAAAGCAAAGCTTGATAATGACTTTTAAGCAAATGATTCAAAACACAAACTAAAACTTGTCAAATTCTTTCATCAAAGGCATTTGAGAGAGAGCTTGAGACATGGTCACTAAGTATGCAAATCTTCCTAACTAAAAAGTTTAAACAACTAACTTATAATGATGCAACATTTTTGTCCTTGATTATAGATTTGTTGAAGTATGTTTGGAGTAAAACATTGATACCATCATAAGATCTTCTACTCTAAATCTAGTTCCTAACTCTATTCTGCAACTCAGTTTTATAGCACTACACTTCACTCAAATGTTATAGATTTTTGAAATAGTCTATTGAGGAAATGTTTGTTTGTAAGATGATCAGGAAGTTGCAGAAGTACTTCAGGCCTTAAAATGATATTGTCTTCTGTTCATATGGTTATGAATCAATTATGGATTTTAGAACAAGAAGAGATTTGTGAATAATGAAGGCTGTTTTGTTAAGTTTAACAACTGAAGTAATCTAATATGCAATGAATGACAACTGAATATGAAGTGCAAATGCAATGAGTTGAGCTACAACCAAACCTAAAATGTCACTAGCCTAAAACAGTGTTAAACTACAAGTCATTATCAAACTTAAAGCAAAACAACTGAACATGAGTTAAGTGCAATTAAACTCCGGAGCATCCTAACTAAGCTATCATGCATTATTCTATGGAATTATACAGTCTGTTTGTCCATCATGATTGGTATTTTGGAAGATTTCCTTCTTTTGGAAGAGTTTTTAGAACAATCCTGACTGTGTAATTGAGTGCAAATGCAAACATAAAGACTGAAAGCAATGAACAACTAAGATATCATAGCCATCTCCTACCCATCATTATGATATTTTTGAAAAGCATTTAAGAGCAAGAACAACTATGGTACTTAGTGAAAACACACAACTAAACGTTCAAGATCACAATCATGCTTAAGACAGTATAAAGATTTCTTGGAAGAGTTTCTTCTTGTGGAAGAGTGCTTATCATAAGTATAACTGTGATGGTGAATAAAAGAGACTACAATTAAACCCTAAAATACTATAGCCATTTCCCATTCATCATTATAATATTTTGGAAGAGTTTTTAGAATGAGTATAACCACAGTAGCTAATGAAAACAACTACTAGTTCAAATTCAAAAACGTAAAGGCAGCTAGAATACTTATCTAAATTACACAAATAAATCCGTGCAAGAGGCAAGGGCCCTCTACCACCTGACGGAATCTAACTCCAAATCAAATCAAAGCTTTCAAAACAACACTGTCTGCTTCATTAAAAGTGAAATAACTTGAATAGAGCACTCTGCGTCTTCAGAAATGTAGCACAGAATCTAAGAAAAATCTAGAACAAAATCTAGCCTAGCTCTCGGTTTCCCAAGTGTTTATATAACAAATGTAAATAACAAGACTTGCAACAATTTCAGGAACATTGTCTTTCCTTATCGGAATCACATTAGGACTCTTGAAGTGGCTGCGTAACAAGGAAATGGACATCTAGACTAAGACAGTCCTATTAGAAGTCTGTCTTCTTAAATGTGTTCCCACGTTCCAAAACCATACCCAGAATTCGTTTCTTCCTTCATGGTGAGCAACGAACCATGTAGACATGACGTGGAATATGCCCATATGCGGTTTTTCTTGAGAGGCCACCTGGAACATACCCAAACGTGAAGACAACTGCAGAATCGCCGGTTAGCTACGGAATGTCTGCATTCTGCAGCTAGTTCCGGTCAAAATGCTTTACAATGGCAAAAATCACAAAACTTAGCAAGTCAGTCATGTAAATCATTCTAAAAGTAATTTTAACTAAATTCATTGATCAATTGGGTCTAGGATAGCAATTGAAAAAGGAAAATTAGGTAAATTAAGATGAAATAAAGCACAATTTTGAGGCTCAACATACCCCCACTGCTGTCTCCTTGCATGTCCTCATGCAAATGATCCTATGAACTCAGAGGCTTCTGCAAGAACATCTAATCCTCTCCTTCTCCTTTGTCTGGAAGCTAAAGATATTCTGGGTTTTCTGATAACAAGTTTGAACCTTAGTTTGGTAAGTGCCCTGATTAGCTTTTTGTTCCTCTTCTTCAACTTGTCATTGGTCTTTTCCACTTTGTCTATATGTAGGGATAAGGTTGAGTTCATATCAGTTTTGAGCTTGACTTGATCCTTGAGAATTTCATTCTCATTTTTGATGTGTCTATTAAGTATTTCCAACTCATACCTATCCCTTCTTAATACATCTATTTCAGATAGTGGAGGACTAGGGGTTCTCTCCTTTCTTTCTGAAGCTCTCCTTTCCAAAGTTTCCACATAGTCATAAATTTCTTGTTGAGCAGGGTCAATTTCAGGGGTTCCTTCATTAAAATCCTCTTCAACATCTTCTTCAATGGATGTTTCCTCATATTCTATATTAATCACCCCTGTTTGTTTGATTTTAGTTTTCCTTAGTTTCCCCTTTAGTCTGTGGCTTCTTCTAGGCTGAGAAGATCCCTCTCCTTTCTCCATGGCAGATTTCCTGATTACTTTTTCTTTCTTAAGTTGTCTCTTGATTTGAGTCAACTTCTCTGAGATGATTTCCTCACTACTTTCTTGGACTGTTTTGTCAATTTAAACTTTGAAGCTCTCCATTTTCTACTTCTCCTTGTAGGCTGTGGTTCCGGTGAGGGTTCTTTTGGCTCTTCAAAATGATTTCTTATCAAGAAATTGTCCCATGTATCATTTGTTTTGGTTAAATGATGTTCAATCAAAATTTTAACCAAACCATGATGATATAAAGTTGTCTTTAAAAATTGAACCCTTGTTTGAACACAGGAAGCCATGTTTTTCAAGCTTTGAAGCAAGAAATAGGGTAGGTTTAAGTCTTCCCCCAGAAAATGCATTATCAGTCTAATGTGGTAGACATAAAATGTACCATATATACCCTCACATGTAATAAATTTTTGCAGAAGAAGTAGTATGTTTCTCCATTTATTTTTCAATGCAGAACTTGGAATTCCTTTCTTAAATACAGTGACATCCATACCTGGTGATTTTAGAATTTGCTTCCAGGATTCATTGTGGAATTATCTGTTTTTGAACCATCTCTCTCCATTTCTAAGCAACCCTGTAGCTTCTGCAATGAAAACTTCAGTGACAGTAAATTTGACATCTCCCACTTCAACTTCAACTCCTTGAAATGATCTTGCAAATGTTTTAGTGACTTCTTTGTAGAAGCCATTAAATTTCTCCAAAAATTGAAGCCATCCTATCTGTTGCAACATTTCTTTGCATTGAGGGTAGCCTTCTAAATATTTTGAACCCACTGGTTCAGTTCTTACAATGAAACCCATGATTTCTTCTTCAATGTTCAGATTAACACTCTTCTACCCACAGAAACAATAAATTTCACCTTCAAATTGAAATGGCTTCAAGTTCTTAATGACAATGGCTTCAAACTTCGGAATGACATACCTCTAATTGACAGTGACAACAGCTTCAAACTTCGAGCTGATATACCTCTGGTTGACAATGAAAACAGCTTCAAAACTTCGGACTGATATTCCTCTGTTTGACAGTGACAAATGGCTTCAAATTTCCCACACTACTATACCTCTGTCTCTCGGTGGCAAATAGCTTCAAATTCCCATATTGCTATATCTCTGTCTCTTGGTAACAAATGGCTTCAAATTCTTCAATGCTATACCTCTGTCTCCCGGTGACAAATGACTTCAAATTCTTCTCTGCTATACCTCTATGTTTATAGTGATAATGCTCAATCTCTACCCACAGTGATACTTTGTCTGCCCACGGAATCAAATGGCTTCAAATTCTCACGCTGCTATACCTCTGCGTTTACCCTTTTGATCTGCTCTCGGTGGTAAGGATATCTCTGTTTGCGGAATGAAGTGCC
Source organism: Pinus albicaulis (assembly GCA_034641835.2). Taxonomy (NCBI): domain Eukaryota; kingdom Viridiplantae; phylum Streptophyta; class Pinopsida; order Pinales; family Pinaceae; genus Pinus; species Pinus albicaulis. Next base: position 296,715,401 of record CM076577.1, on the reverse strand, counting down.
GGCTACAGAATGGAGTGATGGAAGTAGTCACGGAATGGGGTAATGGAGTGAGGTGGAGGAAATGAATTAATGATTGAAAAGACAGCGAAGATTTTTAGAATCATCATTGAATGATTTGGTTAAGTGACGTGAAGAATTCAAACACCTCGGCCATTTTAACCGCTTAAATGATGTCGGATATGGAAATTGAAATGAGAGATTTTAATCCAAAGTCTGTGGAGGGTTTATTGGTCTTGATCAATAAAAATAATTAAAACAACCTTTTCAAACAATTCATAACTAAAACTATGCTAAACTTTATGAAATGCCATTATAATCTAAACTTGTTACCTCTGCTTTTCATTTGATTTTTGTAGTCTTTGTCTTCTTTGTTCTCCTTTGGAAGAGTCTTCATAATCCTTCTTGATGCTTTTTATTCATGGATACATTGGATCATTTTGTTGCAAGTCTAATGTCTGCTGACTAATGCCTTCAGGATTTGTAGCTGCGGAATGTCTGGCTAGCTGCGGAAAGGCTGAACAGCTGCAGAATGTCTGTTAAGCTGCAGAATGTACATGTAGAGCATTTTGATCATGGAATGGAGTGGTTTGGGAATATAGGTGAAATTTTATATGGTATGAATGAAGATGGATGATGAGACATGATATGTATGAAGTGGATGATGAAATGGAATGGATTCAATTTATGAAATGGAGTGAAAGAACATAAAAACTGCCCTGCAATCCATGACATGTTTTATTTATTTACAGCAAGACATCAGACTTTAAATCTTGACATGAAAATGAGATGGATGGAGTATGGAATGAGATGAATGAAACATGGAATGAAGTAGAATATGAATGAATGAATGAAATGGAGTATGGATGGATAGGTGAGTGAAGTGAAATGAAATGAGATGGATCATAAGCACTATGGATCTGAACTTATGATTTTGTAACAGTTGCTTGTAAAAACAAAATGGAAAAGTTAGAGTGTCAGAGAGACTCTAATTTTCACCCTATATTTTCTATATAAACATTCCAATCAATGATTGGTTTTCATGTTTATACCTTTATTTTTTATTTTATTTTATTTTTATTTTTATTTTTATTTTTATTTATTTATTTATTTATTTATTTTTTTATATATATATTTTTTAAATACTTCAGAAAATTTAATCAAGTTGATGAAGAAGAAGAATTCTTCTTCATTAACTTCACATCATTGCATTCTTGGAACTTCTTGACAAATTCTTCTCTTGAGAGTGGTTTGTGATACAGCTTCAATCTATGACCATTCACAAGAAAAGTGACCTCTTCTTCATCTATAGTTCTGATTTTTACTGCCCCATTATCAAAAATTTCAACAATTTCATATGGCCCAAGCCAATGTGTCTGAAATTTACCTTGAAAATCCTTGAATTTTGAATCAAACAAGAGAGCCCAGTCACCTTCTTTGAATTTCTTCTCTTTGATGTACTTGTCATGCCATCTAGCCCTTTTCTGTTGGACTAGACTTGTTTTCTGAACTGCATCTTGTCTGATCTCATCCAATTCATTAATTTGCTCCAATCTATGCTTTTGTGCCTCCGTCAAATCAAGTCTTAACTGAACTGTCATTTTGAAAGTTTGAATTTGGAACTCTATGGGAAACAAAACTTGCTTTCCATAAACAAGCTCATAAGGAGTATGGCCTGTTGTGTTTCTCCATGTAGTTCTATAGGCCCACAAGGCTTCAGGAAGCCTATCTACCCAATCTCTTCTATGTAAATGAACAATCTTTGTTAGGATTCCTTCAATGATCTTATTAGTAGATTCCACTTGACTATTTTCTTGTGGATGATAAGGAGTAGATTTTCTATGTCTGATTTTGTACTTCTCCATCATTTTCTCCACTAGCCTTGATGTAAATTGAGCTCCTTGATCTGTAACAATTTCCCTTGGGACACCAAAACGAGTAAAAATATCCTCAAAAAGAAAAGTAACTACAGATGTTTCATTAGCAACAAGTAATGGCTTGGCTTCTACCCATTTAGTAACATAATCAGTGCAAACTAATATATACCTCTTCTGTCTTGATGGAGGACTAATAGGTCCTACAAAATCCAAAGCCCATTTTTCAAAAGGTTCAATATGTACCTGAGGTTGTAATGGCATCTCACCTGAAGGAGAAGATTTCCCTACCCTTTGGCAACTGTCACACCTTTTGACATACTCTTTAGCATCTTTAAACAAGGATGTCCAATAATATCCTAAATTAAGGATCTTATAGGCTGTCCTCTTATCTGCAAAGTGTCTGCCACAAGGTTCATCATGACATGCCTTGAGAATCTCAGGCATCTCATCTTCACGAACACACCTTCTAATGATCAAATCTGGACCTGTCTTGTACAACTCATTAGCGACCCATGAATATTTTTCACTATCATTAATGATTTTTCTTTTATCCCTTGCATTCATAATTGAAGGAAATTTTCCTGAAACTAAATAATTAGCAATATCAGCAAACCATGGAGTTTGAGTAGATATTGCAAAAAGATATTCATCAGGAAATTGATCTTCAACCGCAGTGTCATCTTTGATATTTTGGAGTCTAGATAGGAAATCAGCTACTGTGTTTTGTTTTCCAGGCCTATCTAGAATAGTAATGTTGAATTCTTGTAAGAGCAATAACCATATTATAACTCTGCCATTAGTGATTGATTTGTTCATTAGGTATCTAATTGTAGAATGATCAGTGTGAATAAAAGTTTCATAGCCTGTTATATAGTGTCTAAATTTGTTTATGGCATGAACAACAGCTAAAAACTCTTTTTCAGTTACAGTATAGTTTAACTCTGCAGGAGTCAAATTTTTACCGATATAATAGATGGCATAGGGAATCAAATCTTTCTATCCCAATACTGCTCCTAGAGCTGTATCAGAAGCATCTGTCGAGATATGAAAAGGTAACTTCCAGTTAGTCCCCTTAATATAGGTTCTTCAGAAATTTTGGTTTTCAGGGTTTCAAAAGCTAACTGGAAATCAGAAGTCCACTTGAATTCATAATCTTTGGTGAGTAATTTGAAGAGTGGAGATGCTATCTTGGTAAAGTTTTCTATAAATATCCGATAATACCCTGTAAATCCTAGAAAACTTCTAACATCTCTTTGACAACTTGGAATGGATAGGTTAGAAATGAATTCAACTTTTGCCTCATCAACTCTAATCCCATCCCCTGAAATGTGGTTCCCTAAAACAATACCTTCGGTAAACATCATAAAACATTTTTCATGACTAAGTGAAAGGTTTGCTTCTTGACATATTTTTAAGACTTTTTCCAGGTTTTCTAAAGCCTCTTCAAATGTATTCCCATAAACTGTGAAATCATCCATGTACACCTCTACACAGTCATGTATTAGATCCGAAAAAATTCCTAATACTGCCCTTTGGAATGTTGCAGGTGCATTGCATAATCCAAATGGTAATACTCGGTAAGCATAGGTACCCCAGGGACAAGTGAATGTGGTTTTGTTTTGGTCTTCAAGTGCTACTTGGATTTGATTGTAACCACTAAACCCATCTAGGAATGAGAAGTACTTTTTGCCATCTAATGTATCTAATACTTGATCTATGAAAGGTAAGGGAAAATGGTCTTTAAGAGTAGCTTTATTTAGTTCTCGGTAATCAACACACACCCTCCATTCTCCATTTTTCTTTGGCACAATTACCAAAGGAGAAACCCACTGACTATCTGAAATAGGATAGATGAAATTAACATTTAACAATTTTTGCAATTCCTCTTTAACAATTTCCCTAAGATTTGGATTCATCCGTCTTTGAGGTTGTCTGATTGGTTTGAAATTTGCCTCTATATAGATGTGATGAGTACAAGTCTTGGGGCTTATCCCTTTCATGTCAGTGTATTCCCATGCATATGCAGAAGAATGTCTCTGTAATACTCTGACTAACTCTTCTTGTTGAGATTTTTCTAGGTTCTTATTTATGTTCAAAGTTTTGGCTGGAAAAATTTCACTTGTAGAGCTGCTAAATTTGTCCATAGAATGAAGAGACATCTGCCTAGATGACAAAAATTCAATATTGGATCCCTCCTGAAATGATTCATGTTTGTGTTCTGGAGAGGATTCAAAGTTTTCTAGAGTATTCAGAATTTGATTATCTTCACTAATTTCTGAAATTGTGAAAAGTGGTTGTAAATATTCTTCATCCTCTATCCATTGAGTGTCATCTAGATCTGTAATTGTCCTAGCTGGAGGATATAAAGTGAATTTCTTAGTTGAACTACCATAAAAAATATACATATCACCGGACCTACAACTAATAAAAGCATCAGCTGTAGCCAACCAAGGTCTTCCTAATATAACAGGATGTCCTCCTAGATTATTCTTAGGAGTTAGGATCATGAAATCCATAGGGTACTCCCAAGAATCTAGGGACACTGGAATATCTTCTATTACCCCATCTGGTTTGATCACAGATCTGTCTGCTAATTGTAATAGTGTGGGTGTAAAGAGAAGATTAGGAAGTTTCAATTTGTCCATGATTTGTCTACTCATGATATTTATTGCTACTCCTAAATCAATGAGTGTGTTTTGAATTTCAATTCCATTGATGTGAATTTTGACAACTGGATTTCCTGGGTCAAGATACTTTGGAATAGCAATCTTGCCCATCATAATGTCTGCTATTTGTCCTACCAGTTGAATTTTCTTGGTTTCTCTTATTCTTTTTCTTGCTGTCTTCATACTCAACTCCTTTATTGTTTTGGCTAAAATTGGGATTTCTTTGATGGCTTGCAATAATGGAATTTTAATGCAAACATTTCTCAATTCATCTAAGAAATCATAATTAAGCACCATGATTTGTTTTTCTACACCTCTATCAATTTGTAATATTTCCGGAAAGGGAGGTATAGAAGTAGATGTGGATGGTTGCTCTAATACAGGAGTTGGATTTATTGGATCTTTTTGTTTTAGTTTTTCAATGTGTGGGTCTTGAAAGGATGTGTCTTCCTCAAGACTTTTATTCACCCGTAGGGAGTCTTCCTTAGAATTATCTTGTTCTTGTATGATCACAGAAGGTTTCCTCTTTTCAAGTATTCTTCCAGACCTCAGTTGAACATCACTAAGGTCTAAAGGAGTGATTAAATAAGTTGGAAATTGTTGGCCTTCTATCATGTATGTATTCCGAGGGTTCTTATTATTGGGGTTTGGTATGGGTTGAGCAGGAAATTGATTTGATTTTTGAGGGAATGGTAATGAAAGTGGTTGATTTTGATGTGGTTGATTTTGATGATGTTGTTGAGAATTTTGTTGAAGATTTTGAGGAAAATTTTGTTGAGGATTTTGAGGATAAAAATGTGGGTATGGTGGATAGGATGGTGGATACTGATAGTATGAAGAGTATCTTCCATAGGTACTTTGTGTTCCTTGTGCCCAGGACTAAGATTTATTTTGAAATTGGGGCCAAGGTTTCTGCCAAGGATTCCAAGGTGGAGGTTGATTATACATTTGATCATGGAATCCTTGTGTTTGAGGTCCCTACCAAGGCCTTCTAGATACAAAATTGAGAGACTCTGTGGAATCTGTAGGAGTTTCGTTATGAAAGACAGCCTTGAGACCAGGAAGAGAAGGACAATTCTTGGTCTCATGTTTCTCAGAACAAATGACACAGGTTTCTACAACTTTTACATCCAAAGGACACTCTCTCAAGGCATGTTTCTTTCTACATTTGGGACAAAAGATTGCCAAGGCATCAGATTCAACCTTTTGCTTATTTTGTATCTTAAGGGTGTCTATTTGTTCACTAAGACTCCCTAAGATGTCAGATTTAAAATCATCAAGCATGTGACCTATTTATGATCTACTTACTGTCCCAGAAGCAAACTTACTTGCCCTTGCAAGAGCAGGATCTCTTGGACCTTTGACAGTTTTAGATTTCCCTCTTGAAAGGTTGATACATAACTCAGATATTTCAGGTAATGTGAGTTGTGATATATCCCCTTTTCCCATCATGTTAAGGATATCCAACCATTCATCCCTAATTGTTTTTAACAAAAGAGCTTTTAAGGTGTCTTGATCTAGGTTTTCCATTTTTTCCCTTTTGATGTTGTAATTAAATCTCTCCAATAAATCTTCCAAATTTTCATCTTCTTTTTGTAACATCTTGAACACTTCTTCCTTATGATTAACCGACATACAATAATCCAAATATCTCTCTAGAAATGCTTGTTTCATGTCTTCCCATGTTCTAATAGAACTGCTGATCAGACTCATAAACTACTTCAATGCTGCTCCTTTCAAAGTTGAAGGAAATAATTTCAGTTTTTGAGCATCTTGTAAGTAGTCATAAGTTCTACACAGCGCTTCAAATTCTAATAAGAAGGTTTCAGGATCTTCAGTTTTGAGTCCATAGAAGTTTGGAAGGACAGAGGGTGAAATGTTTTTCATGGTTGTATTGGTTTCTTCATCAATTATAGGGAACCCAAAAGAGCTTCCTATTCTACCTCTTCCTCCATTTGCACCTCTACCTCCTTCTCCTCTACCTCTACCTCTACCTCCAAACATTGTATTTTCTCCATTAAAAACTCCTCCTCCTCCTCCTTCTGCCATGGTTGACTCTCTTGTGGAAGTGGAAAGGTTTGTGTCCCTAACAGGAGTTTTTAAATATTCTTCTATGGCAGGTTCAGTGGATGAAGTGGAAGGTTTCTCTAATGGGATATTTGACCTTAGATCTTCTAGAATTCCAGGATCAGGAGAGGATGGAATATGGGTTTGAGTTGAAGGTGTACTAGCTCTGGATCTAGATGAAACAAGTGGTGTTCTAGAAATCAAACTTCTGCCTCTGCTGCTTATGAATCTTCCCCTTGAATCTCTCTCCCTATGCATATAATTGTTTTTGGATGCTAAGAAACAAAGGTTACCTAGTTTTCACTTCCCCGACAACAGCACCAAAATGCTTGGTCTCAATCTAGTCTCCTAAATTGAGCTCATTTAATTGTCAACCAGGGTTGGTAAACTGCTGAAGTGAAGTGTACTGTATGTACCTAGGTGTTTGTTTCTTAATGCATTGTGTGTAGTATTTTATGATGTTTTTGGTCTTTTGTGATGATTTCTGATGTTTTTGATCTTTTGGTGGTTTTATGTTCACAAGGAAAATGACTAGAAAGCTAATGGAAGGAAGCTAATGATTAGAAACAGAGTGAAACCTAATTGGTTGATGTCAAATGGTAAATGAAAATGCAATATTAAAAACAGAATTTAATCTAAACTATGAATAAGCAAAAGCAAAGCTTGATAATGACTTTTAAGCAAATGATTCAAAACACAAACTAAAACTTGTCAAATTCTTTCGTCAAAGGCATTTGAGAGAGAGCTTGAGACATGGTCACTAAGTATGCAAATCTTCCTAACTAAATAGTTTAAACAACTAACTTATAATGATGCAACATTTTTGTCCTTGATTATAGATTTGTTGAAGTATGTTTGGAGTAAAACATTGATACCATCATAAGATCTTCTACTCTAAATCTAGTTCCTAATTCTATTCTGCAACTCAGTTTTATAGCACTACACTTCACTCAAAGGTTATAGATTTTTGAAATAGTCTATTGAGGAAATGTTTGTTTGTAAGATGATCAGGAAGTTGCAGAAGTACTTCAGGCCTTAAAATGATATTGTCTTCTATTCATATGGTTATGAATCAATTATGGATTTTAGAACAAGAAGAGATTTGTGAATAATGAAGGTTGTTTCGTTAAGTTTAACAACTGAAGTAATCTAATATGCAGTGAATGACAACTGAATATGGAGTGCAAATGCAATGAGTTGAGCTACAACCAAACCTAAAATGTCACTAGCCTAAAACAGTGTTAAACTACAAGTTATTATCAAACTTAAAGAAAAACAACTGAACATGAGTTAAGTGCAATTAAACTCCGGAGCATCCTAACTAAGCTATCATGTATTATTATATGGAATTATACAGTCTGTTTGTCCATCATGATTGGTATTTTGGAAGAGTTCCTTCTTTTGGAAGATTTTTTAGAACAATCCTGACTGTGTAATTGAGTGCAAATGCAAACATAAAGACTGAAAGCAATGAACAACTAAGATATCATAGCCATCTCCTACCCATCATTATGATATTTTTGACAAGCGTTTAAGAGCAAGAACAACTATGGTACTTAGTGAAAACACACAACTAAAAAGTTCAAGATCACAATCATGCTTAAGACAATATAAAGATTTCTTGGAAGAGTTTCTTCTTGTGGAAGAGTGCTTATCATAAGTATAACTGTGATGGTGAATAAAAGAGACTACAATTAAACCCTACAATACTATAGCCATTTCCCATTCATCATTATAATCTTTTGGAAGAGCTTCTTCTTTTGGAAGAGTTTTTAGAATGAGTATAACCACAATAGCTATGAAAACAACTACTAATTCAAATTCAAAAACGTAAAGGCAGCTAGAATACTTATCTAAATTACGCAAATAAATCCGTGCAAGAGGCAGGGGCCCTCTACGACCTGACGGAATCTAACTCCAAATCAAATCAACGCTTTCAAAACAGCACTGTCTGCTTCATTAAAAGTGAAATAACTTGAACAGAGCACTCTGCGTCTTCAGAAATGTAGCACAGAATCTAAGCAAAATCTAGAACAAAATCTAGCCTAGCTCTCGGTTTCCAAAGTGTTTATATAACAAATGTACATAACAAGACTTGCAACAATTCCAGGATCATTGTCTTTCCTTATCGAAATCACATTAGGACTCTTGAAGTGGTAACGTAAAAAGGAAATGGACATGCGGACTAAAACAGGTCCCTATTAGAAGTATGTGTAAATGTGTTCCAAACACCAAAAACCATACCCAAGGTCGTTTCTTCCTTCATGAGTGAACAACGACCATGTAGACATACTTTGGAATATGCCCATATGCGGTTTTTCTTGAGAGGCCACACAGGAACATACCCAACGTGAAAGCCAGGCTAACGGAAGATCGGCCAGGTTAATACGAAATGTCTGCATTCTGCAGCTCACGTACCAAAACCATACCCAGAATTCGTTTCTTCCTTCATGGTGAGCAACGAACAATGTAGACATGACGTGGAATATGCCCATATGCGGTTTTTCTTGAGAGGCCACCTGGAACATACCCAAACGTGAAGACAGCTGCAGAATCGCCGGTTAGCTACGAAATGTCTGCATTCTGCAGCTAGTTCCGGTCAAAATGCTTTACAATGGAAAAAATCACAAAACTTAGCAAGTCAGTCATGGAAATCATTCTAAAAGTAATTTTAACTAAATTCATTGATCAATTGGGTCTAGGATAGAAATGTACAAATGAAAATGAGGTAAAGTAAGATGAAAGAAAGCACAATTTTGAGGCTCAACAGGAGTGATCCTAGGTCACTACATCTATGCAGCCGGAATACAGGTAGATCCAACAAAAATAGAAGTAATCCTTCTATTAGCCACACCTTGTACACGAACAGAGGTACACATTTTTTGGGGATATGCAGGATACTATTGTAGGTTTATAAAAAAAAAATCACAAATAGCTGCACCTTTATATGCATTGACTGGAAATGTTGAATTCTACTGGATTGATAAATGTGATACCGCTTTTACAGCTTTAAAGAAACTGGTATTGATAGCACCAATTCTACGAGGGCCCGACTAGAAACTGTGTTTTCACATCTCTTCAGTTGCATCTGACACAACAATAGGGGCAGTTCTTGGCCAAGAAGAAGACAGAAAGCCTTATGCTATTTATTATATCAGCAAAAATATCACCCCCGCCGAGTTGAATTATACAGTGACTGAGAAGGGATTCTTGGCTGTCATTTATGCTATTAATAAATTTAAACATTATATAAATGGCTATCAAGTAATCTTGTATACTTATCACTCTGCCATTAAATATTTATCTAATAAACCAATCATGAATGGGAGAATAACTCATTGGTTGCTGCTGCTGCAGGAATTTGATATAACTATCAAGGATCATCCAGGAAAATAAAACGTGGTTGCAGACTTCCTGTCCAGGGTTCCAAAGGCGGACGACACGCTAGCAGTTGATGATCAGTTTCTTGATGAACATCGGTTTACGGTAGTAGTGAAAATGCCATGGTATGCAGACGTGGTGAATTACTTGGTAGTAGGAAAGTTGCCCAAACACTTAACATCAAGAGAATGAAAACTAATTGTACGGAGCAACGCAAGGTTCTCCTCGGTTGATGGATACCTCTTCCATACGGGGGCCAATATGCACATACGCAGATGCATCAGGGAGGACAAAATCTATGACATCCTACGGGCTTGTCACAATGAGCCTTGTGGTGGCCATTTCGCAGGTCGCAAAACAGGGCATAAAGTATTACAATTAGGCTACTATTGGCCTACCTTTTTCAAATATGCAAAAAAATCTGTCCAAGCTTGTGATAGCTTCCAAAGAATGGGCCACCTAGGCCAAGCAGATGAAATTCCACTACAGCCACAATTGGTGATAGAACCATTCGAGAGGTGGGAACTAGATTTCGCTGGGCCATTCAACCCACAATCAAACCAAAAAACTTACATATTGGTTGCCACTAATTACGTGACAAAGTGGGTAGAAGCAGTGGCCTTATCAAGAGCCACGGAGGAATCTGTGATTAACTTCCTTTTTGAGTTGTTCGTACGATATGGTTTTCCGCGGGAAGTGATAACTGATGGGGGGGCATAGTTCGTAGGTAATAAAATTACAGGCACCCTAAAAAATCATCATATCATCCATAGAGTTACATCTACTTACCACCCGCAGGAAAACATGCAGATGGAAAGCACCAACAAAGTTCTGGAGGAAATTCTTACCAAAAATGTATTAGCACATCGTCGGGACTGGGCCGCTAGATTACCAGAAGCCTTATGTGCCTATCACACAACCTGGCGGAACACCACTGGATGCTCCCCATATCATCTAGTATTTGGGAGAGACCCTATTTTCCCTATTGAGTTCAAGATCAAGACTCTGAGAACAACCTAGGAGGTAGGGTTGGACTTAGTAGAAGCCCAAGTTAAAAGGCTCCAACAAATAAACAAGCTAGATGAAATACGGATACTAGCTCTACAATGAACAACGATTGTCCAACAACAGTGAGCTAAGTGGCATGATAACCTCATAAAGTAGAAGCTATTTCAAAATGGAGATTGGGCTCTCCTCTATGACTCCAGGTTCTAATATTTTCCGGGAAAATTGCAAACAAGGTGGCTCGGTCCATATGAAATTCAAGAAGTACACAATAATGGTACACTCACCTTGACCACCATATATGGGTCCGGTGCTACATTTCGCGTAAATGGGCACAGAGTGCGCCTATATCACAAACCTCTCACAAAGGAATATTTTTACCAGCAAGTACGAAACGATCCTACCATATAAGTTATGGCTAGAGAGGGTGATAACCCCACAACCTCAAGTACATGAGAGGTTTGCCGTAATTTGTAGATAATGTATATCATTTCTTTACAATTCCTAGTTCCTATTTTGTGTACATTCTTCATACCCGAAAATTTATTCTCCCCCTTTTATTTTTCTTTTTCTGTTCGAACTCTTTGAATGGTTGATGTTCAATCTAATTGAACAACTACTGTTCAATAGGAATGAACAACTGCGTTTTTGCATTTTTATTATTTTGCTATTCAAACTCTTTGAACGGTTGTTGTTCAATATAATTGAACAGCTTCTGTTCAATCGGACTGAACAACGGTGTTTTTTCATTTTTAATATTTTGTTGTTCAAAATCTTTGAACGACTGCTGTTTAATCTAATTGAACAGCTGTTGTTCAATCGGACTGAACAACCGTGTTTTGTGTTTTATTATTTTTCTGTTCAAACTCTTAGAACAGCTGTTGTTTAATCTAATTGACCAGTTGTTGTTCAATCGAACTGAACATCCATGTTTTTGTGTTTTTATTATTTTGTTGTTCAAACTCTTTGAATGGTTTTTGTTCAATCTAATTGAATAGTTGATGTTCAATCAAACTGAACAGCCGTGTTTTTGCATTTTTATTATTTTTCTGTTCAAACCCTTTGAACAGTTGTTGTTCAATATAATTGAACAGTTGCTGTTCAATCGGACTGAACAACCGTGTTTTTGCATTTTTATTATTTTTTTGTTCAAACTCTTGGAATGATTATTGTTAAATCTAATTGAACAATTGTTGTTCAATCAGATTGAACAAACGTGTTTTTCGTTTTTATTATTGTGTCGTTCAAACTCTTTGAATGGCTGCTGCTCAATATATTTGAATAGAAGCTATTCAATCAGCCTTATTTCCTTCTTTTGTCGATATTCCCTTCATCCACACCTTAGCTATGAAAGGCATCTCACAGGAGGAAGTGTCAGTGGAAGAAAAGAGGAGAGTAGTAAAAGCTACCAATAGGATGATTCTTTGATGCTATAATCTTTAAATCGGAAGCTGACAAGTGCATATATATGAAATGAAAATCTAATTCATTCCTAGCTCAATTATATATCATACAATACATGATCTTATGATGGTACATCTTTCTACACTTTCGAGTAGTATTTCCCTCCAATATGAAGAAATGGGAATAAGGGATATTAATTGTATTGGTATTCTTTTACTTCTCTCACCATCCCTAACTCTTAAGGAGTTAATGAGCCTCTCTTCATGTATAAAGAGTACTATTATGTTTTCATAAATATTTTTAAGAGAGAATAAGGGGTCTCATCATGAGCCAGATTACCATGATCATAAGGGTTTAACAAGTGACATGCCCACAATGGCCACCACAACAGGGTAATGACCTTCTCATATACTTGAAGGACGGGAGGTCTCATCACGAGCCGGCCTGATCACTCTGTTGCAATCCTAGTGAATGGCACTGTGACTATCTGGCCATCACACCAGCACACTGACCTCCTTACAAATCGAAATGCTTATGTTTCAAACTATGCTTACATGCAAATTTTCAAAAGAGGATAGGGGGTCTCATTACGAGCCAGCCTACCATGTTCATAAGAGCCTAGCAAGTGACATGCCCACAATGGTCACCACCCCAGGGTAATGACCTTCTCAACTGCTTGAAGGACAGGAGGTCTCATCATGAGCTGGCCTAATCACTTTGCTACAGCTCTGGTGAGTGGCACTATGATTATCTGGCTATCATACCAGCATGGTGATCTCTTCACAAAATTGGAAGAATAATTGCTTTCACACAAGGATACTAGCTCATTTTTGGGTTAAAATAGCAACCCTGTCGAGGCTATGAATGCCTACTGGCAGTAGTGGCTCTGCTTATGGTATGAGAGTATGTTTCCTCAATATCAAAATACTCTTATCCTTCTATACCATTCTTCTTCCATAAGCCACTACTCGAATTAGTAATGATTCTAATCTACCACATAAATAACTATAAGGGAGATATGCTTACATTTTTGACCCTCATGATGACAGCGCTAACCATTACCCATCTCAGTCTTGCTTCCATCACACTTATCATTAAAGAAGGACATCATATCATAATAATAGTTATACTATTCTCTCTCCCTCTCCGGTCACTTCCACACGAGATGCATTCATATCAAAACTTCCAAATCCGACCTTTACTCTGCGTATGCTCATAATTGCTCAATTACTCCACTCCCTTGAAACTTTGAAATCCATGACCTCTTCTCCCATGTACAGACCATGATTATTGACTCATAACAATCCTCGTTTGCATTCATGACTGGAAAAACCCCTCTTGTACTTGAGGACGTGAGCACCTTTAATTCAATGGAGGGGGAGTGATTAGTCATAAATTAGCAAGCATGCGGAAATTCTGCACAAATCCCGTTAGATATACCGATAAGACCAAACAAGCATCATAATTAAGGCATGAAGTTACCTACATAGGACCGCAATCACTCTTTCTCGTACATACAACATTCATTCGAAACAACAGAGTTGAGAGAGAATACAAACAGATAAAAAAAAAAAGAAAAGGAAACATACCAACCATGGGAGGAAATTCTCTTCGGAATGAACCTTCAAACTTCCCAATTTTATATGTAGCTAGCGCTACCCTCCAGCAAGCCGGCTAGCTGATATATGTACATCAATTACATGGATTTGATACAGAAGTGGCAATTGAGTTTCTACCAAACCTGCAAGAAGGGTAGACCAGAATCAAGGGAAGAGTTATACCAGTCATAGAGGATATTATTGTCGAAGTCTCCAAAATACCAGTGGAAGGAGAGAGATGGAAAGAGAAACACCTCCTCTTGCAAGAGGCAGTTGCAGCATATCAGGATCCAAAAGAGCCATTGGAGTGAAAAGGAGAAGGGATCAACCCTACCTCTCTACACCAACCATGGCAGGAACTGACGACATTCATTCAAAGATTCATTACATGTGTCAGACTCCAAGATGTGGTAAAACCTCGTCAAATTAGACTTTTGGATGTACTTAAGCAAAATATTTCAGTTAATCTGCCCACTTTCTTAAATTCCATATTGCATAACACTATTGTTCGAATAATAAGGGCTAAAAACCCCCAAGCAGTTGTCAGTCACCACGGACTAATTAAAATAATCACTATACATGAGTTGAACAAGCAGCAGATAGCTTGGGAGAATTTTTTTAACCCTGCCTCACAGATACATGAGGAAAACCCTGGCAAAATCGAAATTGATCTCCCCAGGGTAAACATACCTAGAAGAAAAAGGACCCACACCGTAATCTCAGAACCAAGCAGGCAAAAGCGATCCAAAACACTTCAGGGAACCTTGGACTTCATAGAGAAGGTAGGGCCATCGTGTTCACTACCCTCAAGCCCTTAAAATGCACCCTTACAAGACTACGAGGAAGAGATAGCTCAATTCCTAGAGAAATTGAGGGCAGACCATGAATCTAGAAGCCTATCGGAAGCAGAAGAACAAGGGGAACCCATAGATAAGTCTGCCACTGCCAGTAGTTCTAGCCACACTGAAGTTATACCCTACCAAGATACCAAGAGGAATCACAGGTCGGTGGGGCTTTGTCCCCTCTTGAGAATTATGAGGTGAATAGTGAAGGGCAGGTAGAGGGGAGAACGAAATCAACAAATCAGTCAGGAGATACTGTCCCTCTGGAGCAAGACGCAAGCATAGAAATAGTTCCTTTAACACTGGGAGGTAGCACTACCCCACCCTGTTGAGACCCTCATATAGAAGTAAACTCTAAAAATCAAATAATAAACACCATCACAGGTAACCCTAAGGTTGGCGACGCCATTCCTGAAATTTGGAATACCGCTCCTCCACCACATACTGAAATAAAGTCAGGTGAGAAGTCAGCTGAAAAGAAGATTAAGAAACTAAGTAGGGTCTGCAAAAGATTAAATAAAATGGTGAAATATTTGAGAAAACAACTGAAGGAGGAAAAAAGTGCCCGAAATCCAAAGAAGGAAACCACCACCGCAGGAACTCAGAGAGAATTAGTCGCCAACTTGATAAACAATGTTGAAGCTGAGATGCAGAATAACTTAGCTTACATTGTCAAGGCTGAGATACAAACTGACTTGGTAGCCACTACAAAGGCTTAGGTATAGACCAACTTAACCAACACTGTTGAGACTGGGATACAGACTGACCAAGCAGATATTGTCAAGGCCGAAATTCAGATAGAACTAGAAAACACCATTGAATTCTCTACACAAACTAAGCAGAAAATTACAGAATAGAAGGAGACCCAAATAGAGGAAGCCCTTGCCTATGCCCACCTGGTAGAGAAAGCTGTTAATCAAAAATTTCATAATGAACTAGTGCAAACATAGCATGAACTAGTGCAAACACAGCATGAGCTAGCACAATGTAGGAAGGAGGTGGTTCTAGCACAATAATATCAAGCACTACTAAATAAATTCACTGACCTCTCCTCCACAGAAGACGAGACATTTTCCCAGCTCAGAGAGGAATAGGAAACGGTAAAAAGGGCACAAGAACAGGTGGAGCAAGCCAAAAAACAAATCACTATGATTTGTTCTCTTTATAATGATGCATTAACACGCAGGGCACCGGCTACCAACTATGCCCTGTTCTTAACAGAATGATATTTACTGCTGAAAGTCAAGGCCATGAAGGTAGGGAAGTCCACAACTTTCAGAACCATAGAAGGGATTGTCCACTGCTGCAATAATCAGGATGAACAGGTCCAACGCCTTTTATGTGAATTCTACATGCATAATTTCTTTTTAGAAGAGGACACAGACAACAATCCTAGACCATTTATAGGGGATGTTTAGTTTCAAGCCTTCCTCTCATTTGCTAAAAATTAGATTAGGTGGGCCAAAGCTTATTATATCTTCTAAAAGAGAGAGCATGGCTTAGAACTGTGGGTCAGAGGAGAACCTACAAAACCCATGCAACTAGTTATCCAATATAAGAACTTCATGAAAAGGGAAGGTGTAAGGGCCAGGCTAGGGCCCATCCATAAAGACATCATAGAAAATGGACGGGAATATTTTGAGGATATTCAGGAAGAAGCCTTGGCATAAGCTAAATAGAGATGGATGGCCTCCACTAACAGTGTGAAGAATAGAGTGTCATTTGGCTATATAAATTTCAAGGCAGCCACCTCCAGATTCCTCTCATATAGTAACTTGGTCTTCAACATGGGTCCTACATGGTTAGGATGTAGATATAGATGCCCTCTTCTTTGGTATCCTCCTAAGGGCTATGATCATGACTATGAATTGCCAGAAGGGTACACAGCCACTGCCTTTGCAAGAATTAGACAGAAACAAGGTTTCAGAGCATACAAGCAAAAGGTCTACCTTGCCTACTCCTTAACACAGCTACATCTCAACCATCTATTTGCACGAGGACCTGCAAATAGGTAAGAGGGGGAGTATGTTGGGCCAGAATTAAGGTATGTTTTCACCTATGATCCCTTCGAATATGACATAGTTTTGATATTTCTCTCTCATTTTAAACAATGAAGATAGAAAAGGTTTATGAAAATTAAGGCAAGTGGGCTAACAAAAAAAGGAAACACTTTTATAACAGAAACTTGACTTATTTTATCTCTGTATGCAATAAAAAAGAGTAGCTAAACCAATGTTAAACAGAAGACAACCGGCAGACATGAACTCATGAAATATAAATAACTTCCAAAAACTGACAGAAGACAGAAAGATGGGTCCAAGCTCGAGAGCCCAAACAACAGCCATGCGCAGTGGGCTGTCGTCTGGAAAATACTGACCCAACGCACGAAAATGCCTTTAAAAGGTCCAAGGATGAACGAGAAATTAATTAATTTTTCCCTTCTGTAATCGACGCTTCAGGACATAACTGTTCGATTGTACCCCTGTATTATATTTTGATTCAATAAAGAGTTTTTGATGTTTTGAAAAATCATATTTTGAGTTAGATCTTCCAGTGGTCTGGGCCCAACCTCTGGGAGTTCCTTGATAGTTTTCGTGCGGTGTGTTAATTACAGAATTGATCTCCAGTTACCTGATGCAGTTGTAAATTACATTTCCATTCAATAAAGTTATGGTTTTTCTTTCTTCTGAATAGTTTAACATTCGTGCTCTTTGGTTTAATGTTTTACTACATTCTTACTTCCAGATTTATAATAATGCTTTATCACTATTTTATGCTTTCATTTTCTCTCAGTGCCCTTGTAGCCAATTTATGTATCGTAGGATAATTACTGGTCAATGTATTCATCTTCACAGATTAGATTGTTCCCTTAGTAAGATAAGGTGTCCAATTCTTGATTATGTACAGTAAGATGTCAATTAGTCATTTTGCGAAGAAAATTCCATTGCAAAATTATATCAGTAGTTGTTGATTCAGTTTATCCAGGTTGTTGTTCAATTCACTTAAGTTGTTGTTCAATTAGATAAGTTTGATGTTCAATCCATCATTATGTTTTTCAATTCTTAGTTTCTTTCCTTCAAAGCTAGGCAAAGTAGTTAGCTGCATTATGCCATTTTCATGTATGTCTGAGTTGATTGAATTTCGAGAATTAGATAATCCTTTTCGTATTAAGAATCATAGAGTAGCTATCATTCGATCTCACTTGCATATACTATGCCTACACTCTTGAAATAAAAATACTTACCCTGGGTTGAAAATTGAATGAGGAACTTAGAGGTTGCCTACAATAAGCCACCTTTGTGAACTAACAGGGTCCTGACTCAGGTTTGGAGGTTAAGGTTTGCCAACAAACCCCTATACTACTGGCCCTTTCGGCAGTGACCTGCTTGCACAGGCCAAAGTCTCACCCGAAGCAGTATGGGAGGGTGTTGGAACAAGGTTTCCGCACCCTAGGAGAGAGCAAGTAATTCAAGTCAGTTCGCAACTATCAGGTCTACTCAGCCAGAGGCTATTCGCATGAGTCTCAATGAATAACCAGAAGACATCTTATCAGCTCTAGTTAACGGGTTTGCATCCACGTGCACACTATCAACTATAATCATGGAACATCCGATTCACAGCAAATTAATAGATCACAGATACATGTACCATAAACACAGATAGTTTGCAACCAATAACAGATACATAAACATATAACTCAATTTCGCATCAACCATAATAGAACAGATTCAGATAACATCATATATCCACAAGACTTCCACACATATATATTATTACCCAAAATCCTCTTACATCCCTAATTACCACCTGCGCACTCAGCGAGTAGGGTCCGCACACAACAGGACAAAGGATCTCTGCGCACACAAAAAGCAGGATTCCTAACCCAAACAACCCTACCAAAGATCTAAAAATTTGTAATTCGCATCAATCTCTATTCATTCCTACCTATACCTCAAAAAAGGTTCATCTATTTATAACGATTTAACCTACGCATCCAATGGTCTGCAAATAGTGGTTTGTAGACTCTTGGTCTACCCTTGAACCATTTACAATGCGTTAGAGGCTTTGACCCACCCCAAAACCCCTGCGTTAGACTAAAAAATACAAAATTATACAAAAATGGACCAAATTCATAGTTTTTGGGAGACCCTGCTCCAACAGGTTGTATATAAGAATAAATTTTTGAAAGCTTTGAATATAGGAAATGATATTGATACTTTAAACTTGACAGATGATAAACTAGAATTGTTGTTTGGTCCTGAAGTAGAAGGAAAATACCAAGAAGGATTTGTCCCTCTATTCTATGTCAACCTGAACATACATGATAAGATCTTGCACAATGCCATGCTAGACTCTGGTGCCTCTCACAACCTCATGCCAAAGGTGGTGATGGAGATATTAGGCCTACAAATTACTAAACCTTACAAATAAATTTATTCTTTTGATTCAAGAAGAGTCAAATGTTTGGGTATAATTAAGGATTTATGTGTCAATTTAGCACAAATTCCTGCTAAGGGTCTAGTTATGGACATAGTAGTTGCTGACGTTCCCCCAAATTATGGCATGATTTTATCCAATCATGGGGAGCCTAACTTCAAGGGAACCTTCAAATGGACATGTCTTATGCCGCCATCCTAGTATTTAACCAAAAAATAATATTATATCGGGAATCTCATATGAAATATATGGTGAGCAGCCTAGATAGGCCAAACAACACTCCTGTTTATTCCATCCATTCAGATCTTGATTCATTTATCTTGTTCAATGAAGATGAAATAAGCAAACAAGAAAATGAAAATGAAAAAGAGTTAAGCCCACTTGAACAGCCAAATCTATCCTCAAAATAAAAACATAACAACTCAAACTTTAGTAGCCTTGAACATCATAATGATAATGAGTTTGAAATAGAAACGCTATGGAACATGAGCTTTGTTGTCTCTTGTGGAAAAAATGGTTCTGGATCTGGTGTATGGATACATAATATAAACAAAGGACATTCCTACAAACTTGATTTCCAATGCACCAATAAAATTGCAGAATATGAAGCTCTCCTCCTTGGTTTACATTTGCTTAAAAACATAGGAGCCAAGAAAATATCAGTCCAAGGAGATTCAGAGCTTATCATTAAGCAAATAAAAGGGGAGTATTCAGCCAAAAACCCAAGATTAAGAGGATATAGGAATGTTGCCCTAGATATCCTGAAAACCTTTGAGAAATATGAACTCACTTTCATCCCTAGAGCTCCGAATAGCCTTGCAAATGAGCTTGCCTTTGCTTCCAGCAATTGCTAAATTCCCCATGTAAATGAACTATTCACAGTCAAAATAAAAAATCAGCCTACAGTAGTTGACAATGAAAACTATTGGCAAGTGTTTGAGGGTGATAAACACATTGATGATTTTCTACAATCTAAAAATGATTTTTTTGTACCAACACCTGGCTCAAGCCATAAACAAGATTGTTTTGATGAAAAACAAGTCCACATAACAGAGTTGTCATCTACTGCTGATATAAACTAATTTGAACATCTTTTTAAGGAAGAATTACTTGAAAATCTAGACCAAAAGAACCTTGATATTTTACAATGAAAATATGATTCAATACCTAAGGGCTTTACACCATTAGAGGAGCTTTTTGACTTCAATGATGTAGCTAAAAAACCAAAGATGGAGCCTATAGAAACTAATGTAGAAGAACATAACATAGGCAGCATGAATGAACCCAAAATGATCAATTTATCCACCACTCTTCCTACTCATATCAAACAGGAATATATTGAACTTTTCAACGAGTTTAGAGATGTGTTTGCATGGGAGTACAAAGATCTGAAATCATATGATATTAGCATTATTCAACATAAAATTCCTCTTAAGGAAAATCAGAAACCTTTCAAAAAAAAAATAAGAAGGATAAAACTTGTTTTATTACCTTTAGTTGAGAAAGAGATCAAAAAGATGTATGATGATGGGATCATAGTTCCCCTTAGGTACTCACAGTGGGTTTCCAACCTTGTATCTGTTAGGAAGAAGACTGGGGAAATTAGGCTTTGCATTGACTTTAGAAATCTGAAAAAAGCCTCCCTGAAAGATAATTATCCCTTTCCTAAGATGGATCACATACTCCAAAAGGTGGTTGAATCTAAGAGAATATCACTCTTGGATGGTTTTTTAGGCTACAACCAAGTACTAGTAATCCCAAGTGATCAACATAAAATTGCCTTTACCACACCCTGGGGTACATTCATGTATGTTAAAATTCCATTTGGTTTGATGGATGCAGGGGCCACATTCCAAAGGGCCATGGATATATATTTTTCAGAAGACATCAGCTATTTCATAATCATTTACCTTGATGACATCACTATTTACTCCAAAATTGATAAAGAGAACTTAGTCCATTTGAGAAATTTTTTTGAGAAATGCAGAAAATATGGCTTATCCTTAAACCCCAAGAAAACACTCTTTGGTCTCTAGGAAGGAAAAATCCTAGGCCACATAATCTCTGAAAAAGGAATCAAAGTAGATCCCAAAAGGATTGAAGGAATATTAAAGAACAGTCATCCTAGAAACCTCAAAGAGTTGCAATCTTTCATTGGGAAGATCAACTTTTTAAGAAGGTTTATCCCTAACCTTGCTGAAATTTTGATGAATATCACAAACATGCTCAAAAAGGAAACAAGAGTTAAATGGACCTTAGAATCCAAACAATCATTTGAACTAGTGAAATATGCTCTCACTCAAACACCAATTCTTATCAGCCCTGATTTCACCAAAGATATCTACATTTTTTCATTTGCATTTGAGCACACCATTGCTGCAGTGTTGTTGCAAAAGAATAATATAGGGCAATAACAACCAATATCCTTCTTCAATAAAGCCTTAAGAGATGCTCCACTCAAATATAACATCATGGAGAAACAAGCCTTAGCCTTGATAAAAACCTTGAAATATTTCCGAGTCTACATTTTACACTCTCATATCATTACTTTTGTCCCACATACAGTTGTCAAGGACATTCTAAATCAAGACCCTGATGGTAGAAAGGGAAAATGTATTGCTATTATCTTAGAGTATGATTTAGAAATTAGGCCTACCAAGCTAATTAAAGGACGGGGATTAGCAAAACTCATGGCAGAATCAAATTTCCAAGTATTAGACATGAATATGATTGATGTTTTAGAAGAAACAAAAGAATTCATAGCTCCATACATTGAAGAAATATTTTTGAATTCTTTGTGGTATGCTGATATCATATATTTACTTCTTTATCATAATACTCCTCCTTCCTTATCAAATACTAAAGCCAGATTCTTGAAACAAAAAGCTTTAAATTACTGCATTTTAGCTGGAGTGTTATATTGGAAAAATGTTGTTGGCATATTGGTTAAATGTTTGCTTGAGAATGATGCAGGAAAGATCATACATGATTTTCATGAGGGAGAGTGTGGAGGACACCTTTACTAGAAAACCACAACAAAAAAGATTCTTAGAGCTGGCTATTATTGTCCCACCCTTTTCCCTGATACTCAAAAACTAGTCATGACTTGCCATAAGTGCCAAATTTTTGATGGCAAGAGAAAACTCCTACCTTCACCTTTGCATCCCATAAGTATTGAGGCTCCCTTTCAGCAATGGGGTTTAGACTTTATTGGAGAAATTCACCCAACCTCATCTGCCCAACATAAGTGGATCCTTACTGCCACTAATTATTTTACCAAGTGGATAGAGGCTATCTGTAATGTTCCCAAATTTTAGCTTCAAGCTAAATGGAACATTAGAGTTAGCAGTATCTTTAGCTGGTGAATAAATGGGTAGGAAAGTCCATAGTATCCTAAGAATTAATAAAAACACTTCAAGTGTGAAATCAGAACCTATTTACAGCTCAATAAAACACCTCCATGTGTGAACAGGGATAATATCAAGTTGATTCAGTCTATTTTGACCAAGTCAACAACTCAGATGTGGAGAGGCAGGGATCAAGGAAGGAATAACGTAGTTTTGGAGGGAGATGAATCTCTTGATGGAAATGACCTAATTGGGTGGGGCCAAGGGCAAGAAAACTCACATTTTATTTAAGGAAGATGATGGCAACCATTGTTCCTTATGTTTTATATTATTATCTTGTATTGGTTTGCTTAGACTTTGCTCCTTTTGTTTTTTAGCAAGGTTGTAATGCTGTTTAGCACAGGGTGTTCCTGAGCGGGAATCCCACCTCTTTCCTTGAGGAGCCTCTTAGGAGAGTTTGTGTTAGTCATCAGTATTTTTCACCTGTTGATGATGACTAGTTATCAAATAAAATTTTTCTAGCAGCTGATCTCCAATATGTCAAATTTGTCAGCTAGAACACACCCATAAAAATTTTTTCCCTCCTACATTTTCAATCAGCCCATGATGAGATAAAAACTCATTGTCAAGCCCTATCTAGCATCAGCCATACAAAATTTTCCATCAGCTCCAAAGAGAATAATCCAAATCTGTCCAAAAAGTCTCCCTTAAGTTAGGTAGTGGCGCTTTAGGCATTTCTCCCTTGGAAAACTATCCTAAAAGCCAAAAGAACCTCTATCTTATATCAACCAGTCCTAGATGACCTTCTTATTCTACAAATAAAGCTTGATTACATCCTTAAGTCACGCCAATAACAAAACTTGATGTCTTAGCAGTGCATGTGCCATAGTTCAAACTGATATTAGGTGGATTTACAGTGTTTCAATGTCTCTTTCAAAAGCAGAAGTGTACTAGTGTTCCAGAAGATAGTATTAAACTCAACATGAGAAGACATTTGATTCTCATGTGATTTTGAGCCTGGGATGCAAGTGTTGGACAAAGAGTTATCTCAATAAGCTCCTGCAAACATAGTCAAAGGTTAGTGACTTATGAAATAACAAGAAATTATCTGCAGATACTAGCTAGGCTACTTGTGATGTCTAAAGAGGCACAAAGGTATTTGAATAGTAGAATTATATGTCTCAAAGAAATGCTCTTCATAGCTTACTGTCTATTTGTCACTGTTATTTGCTTAAGCATGAATAGGCAGTGAAAGGAAATATGACACTATTGAAAGCAGATGAGATTGCATCACTGAGAAAACCTCCTCCATATATGAGCAGAGGGTTTGGCAATGTGATAAAGGCCTCCTTCATTTAATAAGCAGAGGGCCAGGAAATAGAGATGTAACCTCATTTCAAAGCAGAAAGTTAAAGTGTTTTTAGATGACTTCAGAAATGATGAGTCACTTTATTTCCAAAGGGAATAATTTCAAAAATGGTGAAATAAATGAAAATTCATTGTTCTTACAGACCTTTTTCATAGAGGAAGAAAGGGACAGCCTTCCTATGTTTACATTTCAACTTCAGCTCGTCATCCCTTGCTATATCTCCGTAAAATTTGAAGTCTGGATTACTTTGGCAAATCCAAGGTTAGTCATTTGTCTTGATGGTGGAGGCTATTTATAGCAGAGCTCTTCACTTGGAGTAAAAATGAGTTTCTTCACCCACAGTCAAAAGAAAGGCTCAAAGAGCACCTGACAGTTCAACCAACTTCACAGTGGGAATGATCATCATCAAAACACCAGGAGCAGAAACTGTCAAAATAAGTTCTAAAGTGGTGATTTATCTCCTTGCAAGATTGGTAAAGAATGCATCTATAGTCATTTTATGGTTTTGAGCAGGGTTTCCTCTAAAAAATAGATATGAACAATGGAAACAAGTTTCCTCCCTTAATAGGAAAACAGTGAAAAAGAGTTTAACCTTGAAATGATTTCTTCACCTAAGGAAAAGTGTCATATCTACGAAGATCTTCAAAAGTGTCATCCATGGCACTATTAATAGTCCTGGTCGAATATTGGATTTTTTAATTTTTTAAAATGATAAAACTGCAAAGGCAAGTGCTTCATGTTTTGTTTAAATCCAAAAGCCTTTTCAAAAGGTTTTCAAAACCCTCACAAGTCAAATTCAAAGGGTCTTCGACTTTAAGAGGATAGAGACCGTTGCAAAGCCTCACTTACGAATTTCAAAGTAGCCAAACAACAATCTCAAGCGACCCACTGGACCAAAGAGGGATTTGAAGAAAAATTGCAGAGTTTTTCAGGCTTTTAAGCCCGCGCAGCGCTCCTAGAAAAGTGTGCGGCGCATTTAGAAGCAGAAATACAAATCCTTTGTATTGTGGCATGGCGCGCCTGTAGTGGCACACGACGTGCCTGTAGCATCAGTCACCTGTGCCCGAGAGCCGACTCGACTCCTCAACACAGTGCGATGCTCTTCCATATGAATGTGCCGCTTGATAAAAAAACCCTCGAAAAAGCATCTTTGAAGTTGCCCAACTCATGAAGCAAGGACCATAAGCCATCTGCAAGGTATTTTTTATTTCCCCTTGGTGCATTCGAATTTCTAAAGGGTGATTGATGCCATGTTTTTCAAGACTAAAACAGTGGTTGGAGAGTAAGATGTTTGAGCAGAATCCGAGGTTTTTATTGCCATGATTTCCCAATATTAATATAGTGAAAAAGGGTGTGTTTATATTAGTTTCAAAAGGCCTAAAGCTTCCTTCAAACAAAGTGATGAACCATATGCTAATAACTAGACAGAAAACATAGTGGTAGAAGTTTTCAAATTGCTGAAGGTGTCCTAATAGTGATAAAACAAAACTAACCTCTATCAGCAAAATTTAAGATGAAAACAGTGAGCCTAATTTTAAAACAGTGGTCATAGTCTGAAATTCTTTATCATTTCAAAAGTGTCCCCTTTGACTGGTGAAAGAGCAAACTTTGTCCAGCCACCAGATTTCCATAAAACAGAGTATGTTGTGAGAGATTTTGCAAAGTCATTTGAGGGTGTTTTTTTCTACCTGTGTATAAGAAACAGTGAATAAAAAGAAGTTGGAGAGGGCAAATAGAGACTTGGACCTTCAAAGGAGGATGACCGGGCATTATAATAACCTCAATCAGTTTTCCTGGCGAAAATTGAAGGTCGCACAGGAAAAACTCCAAGAGGCTAAAAGGAGGCGCCCGGCACCAAAATTGAGAAAATACACCTCAAAGCTCCAAATTTTGGCCTTAGCTTCATAGCATGTTTCTGAAAACCCTTGAGGGTCATGCTCACCAAATTTGGGTGAAATTCGACAAAGTTTTGGTTTTTTGTCATTTTTGGGGTTTTTGGCTAAAAATCATGGGCATCGCCATTTCAGTTTGGGGCATCCTCAAAGGATGAAAATGGTATCATTGGATGCCATAATTTTAGGGGCATATATTTAGCAATTTTCAGATCAATTAAATATCATTTTCTCCCCCAAAATGGCGAAAAACACTCGTTTTTTCTACACTGCCCCGTTTATCAACAAGGCCTATTTTTTGGGTTTTTACACACAGACCTATTTTTGGAAAACTTCTAGTGGTCAGTTTGGAGAAAAATAAACATTTTCAGAAAATAGACATTCAGAGCTTTCCAACTAGCCATCATGGGCCTCGTTTTGACATCGGGAAGGCCTCCAAAAGTTGCCAGCAAGTCAGGGGACTTTTTGTTGATGTATTTTTTGAGTATTTTTGTAAAAACTGAACATTTCAAAAGTGACTTTTCTTCATGTGCGTTTAGCTATTTTTGTATATGATTAGTTATGAAAAGTCAATATATTTCCCTTTTTTAGCATTTTTGAGATATTTTGTTAGAAATTTTGTTCCTTCGGCTTTGCAAAGCCTCAAGGACAAAATCAGATATTTTGGATAGGCCAATGAGATTGCAAGTTGAACTAAGAGGTTTTCCTCACTTTGGCCTATATATTACAAAGGTTTTAATTGTAAACAAGGCTGAACTTGATGAACAGAAGAAATATATGGTTATACAATCTTTGGAAGAAACACTTGTCTCATGTATTTGGAGAGTTTCTTGAGTGCTTTTGGATGATGAAAGAGGACTGTTGTTAGATTCCATGACTTGGTAGAATGGTATAGTGTCTCTCTCTCTATTTTGTTTCTTAGTTTTCATTCATAATTCCATGTTCTTGCTTGCTATAAGACAGTAGAGAATAGACTTA
Organism: Pinus albicaulis; assembly: GCA_034641835.2. NCBI lineage: Eukaryota > Viridiplantae > Streptophyta > Pinopsida > Pinales > Pinaceae > Pinus > Pinus albicaulis. The sequence continues at coordinate 296,688,541 of CM076577.1, read as the reverse complement.
ATACATGCCCTTGGAGGAATCTCAAGTTTCTTGTTTCTTTATAGCTTCTATGTTTTCTACCTTCTTAGTCATATCAAAGAATCCTTGATTTCTCTTTGATAACTGAAGAATATTGTTTGCTTGTTTCATTTATGGTTTTATGCATGCTAAGTATGATTCACGGTATGCCCTGCTTACTCATGGCTAGCCATATCTCCACCTATGAAACCTCTCTTTGATTGATTAGATTGTCATTTGTTGAACCAAGGAGGTCTTGTACTGATCTTTCCCTTTGCCTAAAACTATGAAATCTTGTTTTCAAAGTGCCCAATAGCTTGAAATACTATTTTTAGGCATTCATTCATAGTGATTTGAGTTGTTTGTTTTTCTTAAATGTATTTCCCCAAAGTCTGATAGCCATTTCCTAAAGTTAGAGAGTCATATATCTCTATGCATGGCTTGAATGTTTATTTCTATGCATTGATCAGTTTACAATTACATTTCTCATGATTAATGGTTTGCCCTACCATGTTTATGTCAGCTATTAAACTATTTATGTTTGAAATCCTTTGTTCTTCACAAGTTTAATGTCCATCTCACTCCATTTTACCCAAATATCCATTTTACCTCGCTCAAATCGGCCCTTCAACAACCTTGTATCACCAGCTGAAAGCTTTCTTGAACTTTTTGACCCCATAGCCCAGTTGATCTGACATCTTTTTACCTATCTTATGTCTTTGATCAGTTCATCCCTCACAACCTGAAAACCAAAAACCTACTTCATAACTAGCCTAAAATCAGAACACAATAAGCAAACACACGGATATCCCTTACACAAATAGAGAGAGCCCTCTCTGAGTCCAGGAAGGCTAGGTCCTTGGGCTCCAAAGACTGTTTTGATGTTACACTGTCATTTGGCTTGCCAATCAGCCAAATCATAGGACCCTAACATAATGGCAATCATGGTGGGACTCTGAGTTAGTGACAATCTAAGTACACCTTAGGACTCCAGAAATCCCTTATCTTTAAACATACCTGCCATTTAGCCACCTCATCGCCACACTAACATAATGGCGATCACAATGGGACTTTTATGAGTTCTTTTTAATCTGAATACCTTTCAAGACTCACGGAAAGCCCCTTTTGGAACCAAAACGCACTGTACTATTAAACCACTTCATCACCACACTAACATAATAGCGATCACGGTGGGACCCTGAGTGATAAACAAACTTAGATTCCCTAAAATTTCCAGCAGCCTTAATAATACTATCTGATTAACTTATCCTACCACTCCCTAACATAATGGCGATCATGGTGGGACCTTCCGAGTTAGTGAAAATCTAAGTACTCCTTAGTAACTCTCAAATTCTCAATCAAACTTAGAAAACTTAAGTGTTTTTTGAAGAGTAGAAGCTAGTTCTTTCACCATCTTAGCAAAATGATGATTCAATTATAGAAAGCTCTTCCAAACCTCATAGGCTACACATAAAAACTCAGAAAACCCCAAAACATTCCCAGATTGGATTTTTATCAGTATTGGTGGTGGACCATACACATATCTCTAAAAACAACTAAAAACATCCACCTGGTGACTCCACTAGCCTCCAATAGGCCTATTACTCCACTAGTCCCTATAAAATCTCGTGGGAATGCATTAATAAATCCCAATCATGTTGATGGTGGACAACAAAGTTCAAATCTTCCACCTGGCGACTCCACAACCTTCATTAGACCAAAAGACTCCACTAGTAGAGAACTTTAGACTGGTTGAAAAGACACAGTGATCCTTTTTTTAAGATGGATCCAAGGACACAAAGGAGATATGCTCCGATGAGCAAAGAACATATCCCTGAATTCCCACACAAAATTCCTTAAGACGTAAATTGGATAGAAAACCTACCTATCTTTCGAGATGAAAAGGTTGATGACCCATTGTTACATCTCATCAATTTTCATATACATGTATGGAGGTTAAAGGTTGAATGGCATGAGGACTGCCTCATGAAAATTTTCATGGGTACATTAGAAGGAAAAGCAAGAGAATGGTATGAAGGCCTAGAACCTGGCACCTTGTTTTCTTTGAAGGATTTCCACGAAGTATTTTGTAAACGCTATATAGGGCATTGTCCATCTCTATCATTGGCTGAAAATTGTTGTGATCAATCTGAAGACCTCATAAAACACTTTGTAAGCATTGATGAAAAATTAGGAGATTGGCATCCTGAGGATTATTTAGAGGAGATCCATAATTTTCTTACCCAAACTAACAATCAAGATGACCGAGAAGAGTTGATCCCAGACGAAATCCATCAAAAAATAAGAGAGGGTCCACAAGAGCTCTTTGAAAAGGTTGAAACAAATAACAATTCATCTACCCTTCCTTGTAAAATACAAGAGGACATTCAGCCACAAGATCAACTTCCACAAAAAATGGAAAGGAACTGTTGCCCAATCCAAAGAAAACAGAAAATACCTCCTCCTTTAACTGAAAAGGAAATAGATCAGATGTTATCCACTACTGCCTTACCTACTAAAGAAATTGCTCATAAAGAAACAATAGAACAAATTGTTGTTGAGGTTGAAATACCTCCTCAAGAAGACATTCATCCTTGTAAGCAGTCACAAAAGGAAGAGAAACATCATGGTTCCATCCAGAGAAAAAGAAAAAACCACCTCTTCTAACAAAAGAAGAAAACACTAAAATCCTAAGCATACATCCAGCATCCAAACCTTTTTGTGAAGAAGATATGTATGTGTTTTCTATTACTGACTTATCTACTAATGTATTTTATCATACTAAAAGTACAGACCAGATTGATGCTGATACTACAATATCTTCTCAAGAAGACCTGGTGCCAAAGAATAGTCCTACTCATCAGGATAATGGTTCACAAATAGGAATCATCTCACTAAATCAGGGTATACCAAGATTGCTTGAAGGTAGCATAACATTACTTTCTGAATTTGCCAAATCAGATAATCATAAAGAGGGAGAAGGGATTCTTTCTCAAAGGAATCCCAAGGTTAGTCAAGTAAAGGAGGGAGTAATCCTAAATGAGGTTTATTTCTCAAATCCTCTAGGCCAGTTATTATTCATAGATCCATTTGTTGTTTCCTTAGAATCCTTTAAAGAGGGAATAAAGCATGCCAAGAACAGTTTGTGGCAGAGCTTAAAGAAAATTTGGAGCACTATTGTCCGAAAACAAGTGAGGGGGAAGTGGGCTTTTCATTTCTTCAACATCATCAAAGAGCTGAACCAAGATCAACCATGCAATCATCTACTTGACTGGCTATATTGAAAAGAAGAGTTCACCAAATGAATGTCTATTATGTATAGGTTAGATTAGGATAGATAGATAGCTGTGAAAAATAAGCTCAGCATTGTGAGCATCTTTTAAGGTCTAGATTATTTGAAGAAAAAGTGAAAAAGAAGAAAATACAAAAAACAGTAAAAAGTAGAAAAAGAGGGTAATTTCTACAGCAATGGTACAGCCCCATACCCCAAAATATTCATGCTAAAAGCGAGCAAGTCTAAATTCTGCTACTAGTGCTCAAATGTCTTGTTCAGTTATCTAGCCTAATCATAACTGGACACGTTTTAAATTTATTTGCTGATAAGTTAGTGAGTGGAAAAGATGGTCAACATTGTGTAAGCTTGACTTATCAAAGAGAGTAGATTAGGAAAGGACACTGGTTCCACATGCTCAAAACAGAACCAAAGAGGAAAGTAGGGATGAAAAACAAACTTTGTATCCTAGCCTTGTTTTTCTAGATTTCATTTCATGCAAAATAATATTTGTGTGCGACTTGTCTTTCATGCCACAAGTACATGACAAATCAGACTGTCTAATCTTGATTTGATCATTTTTTCAATTTCATGTTTTAGATTAGAGAATAAAATCCTGTCAAACAGCTTAACCTTGACAGTCAATCTAGCATAGGTAGAGAAATGAAGGAGTTCATCAGCTTAATCTGAAATCCCAACGGATATAAGTGTAGAACTAGATAACTGTCATTTTCAAAAATACTATGTCAAAGGGTTGCTAGTCCAAATGCACCCAAAAGAAGAAAAAATGTTAGGAAATATAGTGGGGTAGGTAGAAATATCATTGATGCTAATCATGCTGTCAATTTTCAGAAATAGCATCAAGGAAGAAAGAAATTTGCGCCAATGGATAAAGGCACTGGTCTTCAAAGAACAAAGATCTGAAATTCTGGACACCTCCTGAAAAGGAGCTGCCCTTCCCAAATGGAGCCACTGTTAGTCATCAATATTTTTCACCTGTTGATGATGACTATTTATTAAAGAAAAGTTTTCTAGCAGCTGATCTCCAATATGTCAAATTTGTCAGCTAGAAAACACCCATAAACATTTTTGCCCTCCTACCTTTTCAATCATCCCATGATGAGATAAAAACTCATTGTCAAGCCCTATTTAGCCTCAGCCATACAAAATTGTCCATCAGCTCCAAAGAGAATAATCCAAATCTATCCAAAAAGTCTCCCCTAAGTTAGGTAGTGGCGCTTTAGGCATTTCTCCCTTGGCAAACTATCCTAAAAGCCAAAAGAACCTCTATCTTATATCAACCAGTCCTAGATTACCTTCCTATTCTGAAAATAAAGCTTGATTACACCCTTAAGTCGCGCCACTAACAAACCTTGATGTCTCAGCAATGCATATGCCATAGGTCAAACTAATATTAGGTGGATTTACAGTGTTTCAATGTCTCTTTCAAAAGCAGAAGTTTACTAGTGTTCCAAAAGACATTATTAAACTCAACATGAGAAGATAGCTGCTTCTCATGTGATTTTGAGACTGGGATGCAAGTGCTAGACAGAGAGTTATCTCAATAAGCTCCTGAAAACACAGTAAAAGGTTAGTGACTTATGAAATAACAAGAAATTCTCTGCAGATACTGGCCAGGCTGCTTGTGATGTCTAAAGAGGCACAAAGGTATTTGAACAGCAGAATTATATGTCTCAAAGAAATGCCATTCATAGCTTATTGTCTATTTGTCATTGTTATTTGCTTAAGCATGAATAGGTAGTGAAAGGAAAGATGACACTGTTGAAAGCAGATGAAATTGCATCACTGAGAAAACCTCCTCCATATATGAGTAGAGGGTTTGGCAATGTGATAAAGGCCTCCTTCATTTAATAAGCAGAGGACCAGGAAATAGAGATGTAACCTCATTTCAAAGCAGAAAGTTAAGGTGTTTTTAGATGACTTCAGAAATGATGAGTCACTTTCTTTCCAAAGGATGAGCAAAAGATACATCATCGGATTTCAAATGGTGTTTAAACAAAAGATGGTCAAATAGTCTGGTGTTGAAAACCTCTGTTATTATGGTTATAAGAATCTCCTTCAAAGAGAAATCTGAAGGTGTAGTTTTGACTAAAGACAACCTCATCTGAATGACCACGGAAGTAAAATAATCTTGGTTTTAAACTGAATTTTTTTATCAAATACAAAGAAAACCACTAACAGTGTGTTCATAAGCATTCTTCATTTGGTTAAAGCAGGGGTTGAAAAGATCCCAGGAATTTGTCAAACATAGGCCTCCTTCATAAACAAGTAGAAGGCTCACCATTGTTTGAGAATGAAGAGCATTCATTTCAGTATGGCTTAGATTTCAAAAGGGACTGCTGTCAAAAATGGTGAAATAAATTAAATTCACTGCTCTTACAGACCTTTTTCACAGAGGAACAAAGGGACAGCCTTCCCATGCTTACATTTCAACTTTAGCTCATCATCCCTTGCTATATCTCCATAAAAGTTGAAGTCTGGATTACTTTGGCAAATCCAAGGTTAGTCATTTGCCCTGATGGTGGAGGCTATTTATAGTAGAGCTCTTCACTTGGAGTATAAATGAGTTTCTTCACCCACAATCAAAAGAAAGGCTCAAAGAGCACCTAACATTTCAACCAACTTCATAGTGGGCATGATCATCATCAAAACACCAGGAGCAGAAACTGTCAAAATAAGTTCTAAAGTGATGATTTATCTCATTTAAATATTGGAAAAGAATGCATCTAAAGTCATTTTATGGTTTTGAGCAGGGTTTCCTCTAACAAACAAATATGAACAAAGGAAACAAGTTTCCTCACTTAATAGGCAAACAGTGAAAACGAGTTTAACCTTGAAATGATTTCTTCACTTAGGGAAAAGTGTCATCCACAACACTTTTAATAGTCCTGGTCGAATATTAGATTTTGTAATGTTTTAAAATGATAAAACTACAAAGGCAAGTGCTTCATGTTTTGTTTAAATCCAAAAGCCTTTTCAAAAGGTTTTCAAAACCCTCACAAGTCAAATTCAAAGGGTCTTCGACTTTAAGAGGATAGAGACCGTTGTAAAGCCTCACTTACGAATTTCAAAGTAGCCAAACAACAATCTCAAGTGGCCCACTAGACCAAACAGGGATTTCAAGCAAAATTAAAGAGTTTTTTAGGCTTTTAAGCCTGCGCGGCATGCCAGGAAAAGTGCGCGGCGCGTTTAGAAGCAGAAATACAAAGCCTTTGTATTGTGGTGCAACGCACCTGTAGCGCCTGTCACCTGTGCTCGAGAGCCGACCCAACTCCTCCACACAGCGTGGCGCTCTTCCATTTGAACATTTCGCTCGATAAAAAAAAACTTCAAAAAGCATCCTTGAAGCTGCCCAACACATCAAGCAAGGACCATAAGCCATCTGCAAGGTATTTTTTACCGCCCCTTGGTGCATTCGAATTTATAAAGGGTGATTGATGCCATGTTTTTCAAGACTAAAACAGTGGTTGGAGAGTAATTTGTTTGAGTAGAATCCAAGGTTTTTATTTCCATGATTACCCAAGATTAATATAGTGAAAGAGGGTGTGTTTATATTAGTTTCAAAAGGCCTAAAACCGCCTTCAAACAAAGTGATGAACCATATGCTAATAACTAGACAAAAAACACAGTGGTAGAAGTTTTCAAATTGCTGAAGGTGTCCTAACAGTGATAAAACAAAACTAACCTCTATCAGAAAAATATAAGATGAAAATAGTGAGCCTAATTTGAAAACAGTGGTCATAGTCTGAAAAGCTTTATCATTTCAAAAGTGTCTCCTTTGACTGGTGAAAGAGAAAACTCTGTCCAGCCACCAGATTTCCATAAAACAGAGTATGCTGTGAGAGGTTTTGCAAAGTAATTTGAGGGTGTTTTTTTCTACCTGTGTATAAGAAACAGTGAATAAAAAGAAGTTGGAGAAGGAAAATAGAGACTTGGACCTTCAAAGGAGGATGACCGGGCATTATAAGAAGCTCAATCAGTTTGCCCGGCAAAAATTGAAGGCCACACAGGAAAAACTCCAAGAGGCTAAAAGGAGGCGCCCGGCACCAAAATTGAGAAAAGACACCTCAAAGCTCCAAATTTTGGCCTCAGCTTCACAAAATGTTTCTAAAAACCCTTGAGGGTCATGCTTGCCAAATTTGAGCAAAATTTGACAAAGTTTTGGTTTTTTGTCATTTTTTGGGTTTTTGGCTAAAACTCATGGGCATTGCCATTTCAGTTTGGGGCATCCTCAAAGGATGAAAATGGTATCATTGGATGCCATAATTTCAGGGTCATATACTCAACTATTTTTAGATCAATTGAAGATCATTTTCTCCCCCAAAATGGAGAAAAACGCTGGCTTTTTCTACACTCTGCCCCGTTTATCAGCAAGGCCTATTTTTTGGGTTTTTACACACATGCCTATTTTTGGAGGACTTAAATTGGTCATTTTGGAGAAAAATAAACATTTTCAAAAAATATACATTCATATATTTCCAACAAGCCATCATGGGCCTCATTTCGACATTGGGAAGGCCTCCAAAAGTTGTCGGCAAGTCAGGGAACTTTCTGCTGATGTATTTTTTGAGTATTTTTGTAAAAATTGAACCTTTCAAAAGTGATTTTTCTTCATGTGCGTTTAGCTATTTTTGCACATGATTAGTTATGAAAATTCAATATATTTCCATTTTTTAGAATTTTTGATATGTTTTGCTAGATATTTTGTTCCTTGGGCTTTGCAAAGCTTCAAGGACAAAATCAGATATTTTGGATAGGCCAATGAGATTGCAAGTTGAACTAAGAGGTTTTCCTCACTTTGGCCTATATATTCCAAAGGCTTTCATTGTAAACAAGGCTGAACTTGATGAATAGAAGAAATATATGGTTATACAAGCTTTGGAAGAAACACTTGTCTCATGTATTTGGAGAGTTTCTTGAGTGCTTTTGGATGATGAAAGAGGATTGTTGTTGGATTCCATGACTTGGTAGAATGGTATAGTGTCTCTCTCTCTATTTTGTTTCTCAGTTTTCATTCATAATTCCATGTTCTTTCTTGCTATAAGACATTAGAGAATAGACTTGAGACATGCCCTTGGAGGCACCTCAAGTTTCCTATTTCTTTATAGCTTCTATGTTTTCTGCCTTCTTAGTAATATCAAAGAATCCTTGATTGCTCTTTGATAATTGAAGAATATTGTTTGCTTGTTTCATTTATGGTTTATGCATGCTAAGTATGATTCATGGTATGCCCTGCTTAATAATGGCTAGCCATAGCTCCACCTATGAAACCTCTCTTTGATTGATTAGATTTTCATTTGTTGAACCAAGGAGGTCTTGTACTGATCTTGTTCTTTGCCTAAAACTATGCAATCTTGTTTTCAACATGCTCAATATCTTGAAATACTATGTTTAGGCATTCATTCATCGTGATTTGAGTTTTTTGTTTGTCTGAAATGTATTTCCCCAAATTCTGATAGCCATTTCCTAAAGTTAGAGAGTCATATATCTCTATGCATGGCTTGAATGTTTATTTCTATGCATTGATCAGTTTACAGTTACATTTCTCATGATTAATGGTTTGCCCTACCATGTTTATGTTAGCTATTAAACTATTTACATTTGTAATCCTTTGTTCTTCACAAGTTTAACTTCCATCTCACTCCATTTTACGCAAAGATCCATTTTACCTCGCTCAAATCGGCCCTTCAACAACCTTGTATCACCAGCTGAAAGCTTTCTTGACCTTTTCAACCTGATAGCCCAGTTGATCCAACATCTTTTTACCTATCTTATGTCTTTGATTAGTTCATCCCTCACAACCTAAAAACCAAAAACCTACTTCATAACTAGCCTAAAATCAGAACACAATAAGCAAACACATAGATATCCCTTACACAAATAGAGAAAGCCCTCTCTGAGTCCAGGAAGGCGAGGTCCTTGGGCTCCAAAGACTGGTTTGATGTTACACTGTCATTTGGCTTGCAAATCAGTCAAATCATGGGACCCTAATAGTTTGCATTCATTTTTCCACATCATTTTTTTTGGCCAAGCTTCAGCTTACTTCATCAGCACAGTTTCTGCAGGTCATTGTGGTGTGTTGCAGGGTGCAGTAGTGGAGGGGATTGGAATCCTGCTTCCTGAGCTAGTTTTTCATTGGAGGGAGGTTTTCTTCCATTGGGAGATCTGTTTGGAGAGTTCTAGAGCTCATTTAAGACCTGTGGCATTAGGCCACACATTTCCACAACATTCCCAGTGTTTTTCCAGCTAGGGAATGCGTTATTTTTGGAGGAAGCTTCAGTGGATGGTCTAATGGCATCTTTGCAGTGTTTCCTTGTGATTGAGAGGTTCATCCTTTCATGGGAGGAAGACCTTGAGGGATATACATTAGATATGATATCTTTCAGCCTTATACACTCCTATTCTTCAGTGTTGTAGTGATTATTCAGTAATTTTCTGAAGATCACATTTGTATTCAGAGTGTATGACAAGAAAGCCTTTCTGGGTTTTCTTGTAATTGTAATAAGGAGACTATATATCAGTTTTTTAGCATAATTGTCTAATATATGAGAAGATCTATTTGTATTCTTAATTTCTGAGTTGAAACCATCTTAAGGCTACGCATTCTCCTTTATGCATTATTTCTGAGTAGCAATGTTTGGGGTTTTAGTGTTCTTCAGCTACACTAGGTGTGGGAGGTTTTTTTACCTCACCTAGTTTCATTTGTTTCAAATATCCTCTTGGATTTAGATGCTAGATGGATATATCGAATGGATCCAAGTGATGATTTACATTTTTATGGAATATATTTCTAGAAATGCATTTTTCTGTGAATGCATTGCTGAGCAATCCATATTTGGAATATTTTAAGATATTCCCAATACTTCTTATTATCCCTATTTTTGGATATTATAGTGGTATCAAAGCTTCAATCTTGGCTCAGCCTGTGGATCTCAGGCCATTATACTTTCAGGAGAGATGGACAGAGAAGAGAAGGCTCCATTATGTGAAGGGAGAAAGGAAGACAGACTTACAAAGCTTCTTCCAAGATCTATACAGGGCTTTCAAGGAGAGCTTAAGAAAATAATAATGGAGATGGGATCTCCAAAGAAGTTTGGATCTAGAGCTGAATCTAGATTTTCACATGGTGAGTGTGAGCATGTAGCTACACACCATGATGCACAGCATAGTCAAGTGCCCAGATCTATCTTGAGATGGATGAAAGGAGGGAGAATACCTAAGAGGAAAAATCTCAGTGATTTTTTGCAGGAGTATGAATCTCAAACTGAGAGGTTTAGAGATCATACCAATTTCCAAGAGTATTGCAAGATCTAGGTGGAGAAGAGCAAGCAGCAGGATGCAGATAGGTTTCTTCTATCTACTTTTGAAGGTTCACCTACATGTTCAGCCGGAGCTTGGGTGAAGGAGTTGGACTCCTATTTACAGCAACACCATATTTCTGAAGATGAAGCCATCAGAATTGCAGTGCTACATCTAAGAGGTAAGGCCTACGCATGGTGGATTTTTGAATCTTGTTCTTTGAAAAATGAAAATACTTCTTCTTATGCAAGATTCATTGAAACATTCGTGGGAAGGTTTGATGGGAAACTTTATAAGACACATGAGCAAGAAAAACTTGAGAGAAAAAAACTTTGCATGTGATGGAGGAGACTATAAAATTCACTCCACTCCAGAAAACCAGGAGAGAAGTTGACATCTTGCATTATACATTGTTAGAAGAAAGACCTCTATCTCACATTGATGAAGATGAGGGAAACAATGTTGTCACATCTAGAGCACATCTAGTACCTCATGCAGAGGAAGGAGGAGCACATGCTCCAACAGGAGGGGTTCTTGTATCCTTGCAAGAAGTTCCCCATGATCTCATACATGCAGGTCAAAGCACAATCAGTGAACATCATGATTGTGAAGCATTGCAGATGGAAGGATAAGGTAGGGAGGGAGAGTAGCATCACTTGTTGATAGGCACACACCCTTCTCTATTTCGGAAAGCTAATGCAAGGAAGAGGCAAACTGATTTCTGATGTGAGGGAAGGGGCAAGGTTGCCCAACCATATGTACAGTCTACTCTTGACATTGATGTCTCACTACATGAGGGCATTCCACCTGGGAGGCCACTAGATCTAGAGTTGATGAAAGACATCTTGTCATTTGATTCACCATTCTTGGATTTTGGAGAGGTGAAGATTTTGGAGGATAAATTTGGCATGGGGGATGTCAAAGTAGCAGGAAGCAGCATGAGGAGAGCTTCACATGCCAGATCACTAGCGCTGTCTCTTGGGAAGATTGATCCATATTGGAGATCTCAACTCTTAGTAGAGTACTCCAAGGATCTTGGTGCTTGCATGATTCTTGATGACATTGATGGATATGATAGATACATGGTAGAGGATATGGTCATCTATTCTCATGGCAAAGTCTTCTTGACTAGAGCTTCTAAGCTCAAGGAGGAACTGCTACATGCAACACATGAGGACTTCTTTTCCATGCATTTTGATGCATACCTTTCTTTGGCAGAGGAGTTCATTTGGGAGGGCATCCAACAGGATATATTGCAACATATGGAGAGATGCATTGCCTATATAGTGAGGATGTCACATCCACCTTCCTACTCATTGGGAGTGAGGGATCATTTCCAGTTGAGCCATTTCAGCTCAAGGACTGAAGTACATGGTAGAAGAGGTATACAATTGCATTATGATTTTCCTTTATTTACTTTATATGAGAAACATTTTGTATTAAGGAGGATCATCCCTTCTTATAATTTATATTATGATGTACTTAAGGCTAATTTCAGCATTGAGATTGGCTATCTTATTGGTGGTTTGTGGGGGAGGCGACATAATTCTTGGTGTGCACCATTGACACCAAATTGTATATTCATGATTCCATCTTTTGGGATGACTGTGGCAGAAAAAAAGTGGCTGGGAGAGAACTTTTTATTTTATGTTTTGATGCAGGCAAAGGATGCACTGCGCTGGTTCCATTTGTAGAACTATGAAACACTCTTCGGTTGTCATATGGCAGCTTGTTCTTGTTGCATTTTTATTCCATTTATTGCTGATGTTTTTATATTCATGGGAAGCATTGTTTAGAGAGTGCTGGAGGTGTTAGATATGCCCATCAGGAACATGCTTCTCCCCACTTTACATGTTGTACATTTCAGGAGAAACCATGGGCAAACCATGATTGCCACATCACACTTTTTCCCTTCTTGTGGGAGGAACCACTTGAAGAACTTGAGGAGGCACTTCATGGTTGAATTGTTTGATGGGGGAACTTGGGCCATTCTTGGAGGCCATGTTATTTCAGCCCAAGGACCAAAACAACCCCATGTTTACCATAAATGGAGAGAGAAACCATTTGGATGGGAGAATCCAATCATTCCATGCAACCCCAATACATTGTATAAAACCGAGGTTGATTATTCTTTTGATGAGCTACCTAGGATGGCTCATTTCATTTGGATGATAGCATGGGTGAGGGAGTCACTCATTGGGAATGAGATTTCCCGTGTGTATCATCACTCCTACCTTGAGGAGGCCATGGGATAGCAAGCAGGTTTTCATTCACACCTTCCACCTTTGATTGATGTGAACCATTTGGTTTTGCATACTTGGGAGAAAACATTGGATGGCAGTTTATTTGCAGATTATTTTGATGCAGGGATGGAGGCCATTGATGGGAGGCCACAAGAGGAGGAGGGGAGGACTTTTGCTCTCCCTATACATTTTGTTGAGGATAAGCAAAAATTTGGGGGGGCAGGACTGTAATGTTTCCAAATTTTAGCTTCAAGCTAAATGGAACATTAGAGTTAGCAGTATCTTTAGCCAGTGAGTAAATGGGTAGGAAAGCCCATAAGTCTCCTAAGAAGGAATAAAAACACTTCAAGTGTGAAAGGAGACCCTCTTTGCAGTTCAATAAAACACCTCCATGTGTGAATAGGGATAATATCAAGTTGATTCAATCTACTTTGACCAAGTCAACAACGCAGATGTGGAGAGGCAGGGATCAATGAAGGAATAACACAGTTTTGGAGGGAGATGAATCTCTTGATGGAAATGACCTAATTGGGTGGGGCCAAGGGCAAGAAAACTCAAATTTTATTTAAGGAAGATGATGGCAGCCATTTTTCCTTATGTTTTATATTATTATCTTGTATTGGTCTGCTTAGACTTTGCTCCTTTTGTTGTTTAACAAGGTTGCAATGTTGTTTAGCACAGGGTGTTCCCGAGCGGGAATCCCACCTCTTTCTTTGAGGAGCCTCTTGGAAGAGTTTGAATTCATTTTTCCACATCAGGTTTTCAATCCAAGCTTCAGCTTACTTCATCAGCGTAGTTTTTGCAGGTCATTGTGCTATGTTGCAGGGTGCAGCAGTGGAGGGGATTGGAATCTCGCTTCCTGAGCTAGTTTTTCATTAGAGGGAGGTTTCCTTCCATTGGGAGATCTGTTTGGAGAGTTATAGAGCTCATTTCAGACCTGTGGCATTAAGCCACACATTTCCCCGACATTCCCAGCACTGTTCCAGCTAGGGAATGCGTTATTTTTGGAGGCAACTTCAGTGGATTGTCTAGTGGCATCTTTGCAGTGTTTCCTTGTGATTGAGAGGTTCATCCTTTCATGGGAGGAAGCCCTTGAGGGATCTACTTCAGATATGATATCTTTCAACCTTCTACACTCTTATTCTTTAGTGTTGCAGTGATTATTCAATAATTTTCTGAAGATCAAATTTGTATTCAGAGTGTATGACAAGAAACTCTTTCCGGGTTTTCTTGTAATTGTAATAAGGATACTAGATCTCAGTTTTTGAACATGATTGTCTAATATATGAGTAGATCTATTTGTATTCTTAATTTTTGAGTTGAAACCCTCTTAATACTGCACAGTCTCCTTTGTGCATTATTTCTAAGTAGCAGTGTTTGGGGTTTTAGTGTTTTTTAGCTACACTAGGTGTGGGAGGTCTGTTTACCTCACCTAGTTTCATTTGTTTCAGATCTCCTCTTGGATTTAGATGCTAGATGGATATATCTAATGGATGCAAGTGATGATTTACATTTTTATGGCATATATTTTTGGAAATGCATTTTTCTATGAATGAATTGCTGAGCAGTCCATATTTGGAATATTTTAAGATATTCCTAATACTTCTTATTATCCCTATTTTGGGATATTACACTATCCCTTCTAGAAATTATACTAACTCAGTCATTATCAAGTTCCTTGAGACCAACATATTATCCTGATTTGGTTTTCCTAGAAAAATCATTACAGATAATGTTGTTGCCTTCAAATCCAAAAGATGTTTGATTTCTGCTATAAATATCATATCATACTGGGGAATTCCACAACTTACTACCCTCGGGTAAATGGAATATTTGAATCCTCCAACAAAATCCTGATCAACATTATCAAAATACTGTTGGAACAAAATTAGAAATCATGGCATAGTAAACTAGTTCATACTTTATGGGCTGATAGACTAACTACCAAGAAATCAATCAATATGTATCCCTATCAGTTGGTATATGGCATGGATGTAGTCTTTCCAACATCCTTGGGAGTTACAGTCATGAAACTCCTCCAAGAAGTGAAAACAGAAGAAAATGACATGCAGAGAAGGCTGAACCATACTATTCATTTACAACAGACAAGAGAGGAGGTTTACAAAATGACACAAGCAGTACAAGAAAACATCAAGAAGACCTTTAACAGAAGGACTAAAGCCAATAATTTCCAAGTTGGAGACACAATTTTGAAATGGGATTCTAGGAGGGAAGACAAAGGTAAACATGGCAAATTTGAGAATTTATGGAAAGGACCTTACATCATTCATTCAATTAGAGGTCATAATGCTTTCTTTTTACAAAGGCTGAATGGAGAAGAGTTATTTGGAGGTCCTGTTAATGGCAGGATTCTCAAACACTACTTTTGTCAAGAATCCTAGAATCAAAGTTTTCATTCATTATATATAACATTACATGATAAGAGATCATAAAAAAACAAAAAATTTAGAAAACAGAAAAAGGAAAAGAGGGAAGATTTGAAAAGAGGTACAACCCCATACTTAAAAATAGTACTACTAAAAGTGTGCAAGCCTAAATGCCACTACTAGTGAAAAAATAATATCTTGTTCACTCATCTAGCCTAATCATGGCTGAACATGCTTTAAATTTATTTTGATAAGTTAGTGTAATAATGATAGTAAAAAATATTCAAGCTTGACTTATCAGGAAAGATAGGTTAGGGAATAAAGAAACTGGTTCCACATGCTCAAAACAGAACCAAAGAGGAAGATAAGGATGCCTAACAAATGATAGATTACAACCCTTATATTTTTATTTACTTTTATGCAAAATAATGTTTGTGTGTAGCTTGTTCCAATGCCACAAACCATGGTAAGTCAGACTGCCTAATCGTGATTTGAACCATGCTTTCAATTTCATGTCAATAGTTTAGAGAATCAAGACTGCCAAACAGTTTAATATTGGCAGTCAAATAGTCTAGGTAGAGAATAAAAGAATTCACCAACTTAATCTAAATTCTTGGAAGAAATAAGGTTAGAATTAGATAGTTTATTTATGTTTTCAAAAATAAAAAAGACAAGAGTTTGCCAGTTCAAGTGCACTCAAAGAAGGAAAAATGTTAGGACAAGTAGGCTGGGTAGGTAGAAATGTTGTTGAAAGAATCATATGTTGCAGATTATTAAGATCACCACTTCAAATGAAATATCAGCAAGTGAAAAGAAGGAAAAATATGCCCAATGGAAGAGGCATTGGTCTGCAAAAACTCGGAGATTTGATAAAATGAAAGTTTTGGACACCTCCAAAAGGGACTTTCCCTCCCCAAGTGGAGCCATTGTTAGTCATCAGTAATTTTTGTTGATATCAAAAGATGACTAAGTAATGGTCCTAGATTTCTAAAAATGATATTTGAGAAATATTGTGAGTTTTAGAAATCTCACTGCCTTCATTATCCTAACTCAAACTATTTTCATTATCTTTTCCCCTCTTTGCCTTTTGAAGTTTTACCTCACTGCTCAAAAAACAACTTCATTGTTGGGCCTGTTAGCCTCATTTCACTACCGCACCCTCACTCTCATTCATGGCCTTTTCCCTCTGAAAAACCCATTTTCTTCTTCCCTAAAAACGCTCATAAAGCATCCCCCATTCATCATTTTTCCTCTAAAAATATTAAACAATGTAAAAGCTCCCTTTTACATTGTTTAAATCCAAATTTTAAGCCTATCGGGTCCTTTAAATTTATTATAAAACTATGTTTTATGTTTAAAACCCGCCCTATTATATGATATAGGCTTTAAGCTTCTTTTTTCTCAAAACCCCAGCTCCCTCACATTCTTGTGACCATGACCTCCACTATCCCTTAGCCCCTTCCCCGTATGAAATAAACCTCTGCCCTTTATTTTCATACACCCTCATAAACAATGTAAAAGGCCCCCCTCTTAACCTTTGAAATATCAAAAGTAGGCCCCGCCTCTCATTACACCCCGCACCTTTCCATTAACCTTACAACTTAACGTGTTTCACTAAAAATCAAAGGCTTTGGGCCCCATCCTCCATTTAACCCCACCATCCAATCATAACCTGCCACCTGTCCTCCACTTCTGCTAACCCAACAGACTGTTCACCCCTCCCAAATGTGCGACAACCGTTGATCTCCCATCCCGAGATCTAACGGCCCACGTCGCGTATCGCAAATAAAATTGCAATGTGGCTAGCATTTCACGACCCACGCGAAATCAGAATTTTTTCCCCGCCACGTGTCTCATCCTGAGACGTATCGCGTGCCCACCACCAAAAATATCTTACCACCTATCCTCCACGTGATAAAACCATTTCTAATTTTCAAAACCGCCTGCCCTCCGTGCCCTTTTTCAAAATTTTCCCACTCTCGTTCAAATTTATCTTGGTTCCACCTCTGGAACCCTACTCCCTGCATCATCTCCTCTTCTGCAAAACATTCTGATAGCCCGGAAACCATAGAATTTGCAATCCTCACCCTCCCCGCAGGATTTTAACTAATTGTTTGTGTTTGGTGCAGGTTTTAATGGCGGACATATATGAACTCCATTCCACAAGGCTAAAATTAAATCGAATGAGCCTCTGGATGATGATCCAGAAGCTTAAAACGGATCAAAAATGACCAGAGAACTTATACTAAAGTTTTCCATCGATGAAACATGATCATCGATGGATAAAAGTAACCCTCCTACCACGAAGAAAGCCTTCCCTACACACAGAAAACAAAAGAAGTCAAAGAAACAGTGAAGAGAAGAAGTCAGAAAGATTAAAGGGTTAATACTAATCAAAAGCCAAAACAAAAAGATTAGCTAGTCAAAGCAAAAGTCAAAGAAAGAAAAGTAGACAGTGAACAAAATAAAGGATAAAGGAAAAGAATCATAAAGATAAATCAAATTATTAAAGGAACAAAACAGAAATATCAAACAGATAAAAAAAATATCATAAAGGAAGACTGTCAGAGCATAAAGACAGAGTTTAAGGCCTCAAAATAGATATTAAAGATCAAACAAAAGGCAGATTTACCTAAATAAAATTCGAATGACTCAGCCTATGGCAGTTACTCCTCTCAGAAGATATTTTTACCACATAGTGCTTTGTTTCCTTCAATAAAGCATTAGGTAGTTATTGAGCTTAGTCAGAGATATTTATATATGCCAAACAGTTATTATAAAAGTTATGAATAGGTCTTAAAGTCAAACATTTAATCTATATTTCCTTAGAAGTTAAGATAGAAATTATTAAACAAAGAAATAGCTACAGATATTCCTGCCTTGAGCCTTGTATGGTATTGAAGGTTAGGAATTCATTAACTCTGTAATGAATGAAACTCCAACCCCATATTAGCTTCACCTCCTCATTTGCAGATAAATACTACATCTAAAATTATTATCTTGTTGACATTTGATGACTCTTTGAAGTAATACATAGTCTCTTGGAAGCTGTTGAAAAGAAATTGATGTCTTGGAACTTGTGGATGCCCTGATTTGTTTGTTTATGGAGGAGGCTAGATTGCAGGATCCCTGATCCTGGTTTTTGATGAAGTGCTTCTAATCTGTTATTTTTATTTTCTGTTTTCATTCTGTTTCCATCTTTTTATGTTTCAGTAGAGAAAAATATTTAGACTAAGAAATGTCTTTTGAAAGCACCTTAGTTCTGTTTGTTCTTCATTGCCTTAATGTTTTCTTCTGCTAGGTCTTTTTATGTTTCAGTAGAGAAAAATATTTAGACTAAGAAATGTCTTTTGAAAGCACCTTAGTTCTATTTGTTCTTCATTGCCTTAATGTTTTCTTCTGCTAGGACATTTTAGAGAATTCTTGATTCCTCTCTAGACCCCCTAAGATTTTTTATTTCATGAATAGTTTAATATAGTTGGTATCAAGCATGATTTATGGCTAGCTCTGCTTACTTGACATCACTAAAACATTGTTTCTGAAGTCTCTCACTAAAGTACCATTAGTTAAAGTTTGCCAAAGAGGTTTTATTTCGATCATACCCTTTATACTTTCTTAAATAATTGTTTTAGAGATCTTCATAGCTATAATCAAAGATGTTTAGGCATTCCCTCTTCTCTGATTACAGTTATATGTGTGCTTAAAGTGTTTTATGTCCTTGAAGGTGAAATCACTAGAAGTTAAATGAGTTTCTCGCCTTCTATATTTCATTGGAAATGTTTGTCTTGAATAATTATCCGCTTTAGTTGAAATCAAATAAATTATGGTTTTCCCTATCTATTGATTGCCTCTTCATGCTTATTGATATTTAAGTCTCTTTGTTAGAGGTACATGATAAAGGATTCTTAATTTCCCTTTGTCCTACTTCTATTCTCACAATTTATGTCCATCTCATTACCCTTAAAAGACCTTGAACATCCATTGACCAAGTTAGATTTTCCCTGTGATGCTCCCCGATCCATTGATGAACTTATCATGAATTTCATAGACTCCATTTCCCAATGAATTCGAGATTTTCTCATTCTATCTATGCTGCTTAATCATCATACCCAACCAAACAATCAAACAAACCTTGTACTTAATAACTAGCCTAAAAATCAACCATCTAAAGCAAACAAGCTCACACCCTTAGCATATAATAGAGAGAGCCCTCTTTGAGTCTAGGAAGGCTAGATCCTAGGACTCCAAAGACTGGTTTCATGTTACCCTGTGCATTTAGTCTACCAATCTGATAAATCACAGGACCCTAACACACTCTATCTCTAAAATAATTACTCTCATTTCGTGTCATTGATGGGGGAAACATCAAGGCCCTCCTACGATGAGTCACTTCCTGTCAACATCAGCTCATCATCCAGGAAGTTGACTTAGAAACAACCTTTTAGTACCTTGGAGCTTGCTTATATCAACGACAGGTTTCTTTCTTCCAGTGACAGGTTGACATCACAAGCCTTCAACCGAAATACTTTGTATGGTGTTCGACATCAAATCATATATTCACGCCATGCAGAATGTATTGCAGTACCTTTAGATCCATTATCATCAATGGTTTTTTCTCTCGCATATATTAACGGCTTACATCATTGGCTAGTAATCAGATGGTGTCTTCCCATGTTCGAATTCAGATCACATATTTGCATGGTTAGACTCATACTTAAGTGATCGAGTGAATGAGATAGAACACCCCAGATCTAGTTTCACCCATCCGGGTTTTGATTTTAGGAATAGTACCAAATCATTCGTACAATGGTAATTAAACCTATAGTCATCCTATCATGGGTCTATATCTATAGAATACTTTCTGGTATTATGATAGTTTATGTGCTGAATATGGGAATACCTCCCTTAGTAATTCATGTCCAAAATGAAAATATATCATGATGTAATTTATTGTAATTGATGTAGGTCACCGTCTACTTCAGATCCTACTCATCACATCGTAAAGAAAATCAATTATCATTATCATTTTTGACTTCATGCTTTAGGGGGCAGCTGTTACAAGTCAATTTGGGAATCATCGAAAACACAAATCAGTATCCGTTAGGGTCTATCATACTCTAAATTAGTTGTTACATGCCCTAAACAAGTCATCCCATTGATGTTGTTCTTTCATGAAAGTTTCACTGCTTAGATGCCAGTTGAAGTGCCCCATTGAGCCATCAACCAACCCCTAGACTATAGTAAGTGTTTTGTAGAGCATCTAATCCCATTCAAGGTTGTGTTACAAAGGATCTAGGCCCACTTTACAGTGTGTTGGTCGATTGGGAGTGAATTTTTCATTGGATTCTGATGATCTTCCCAATCTCTAGTGGCTTCTAGAAGTTGTTCCAACTTTCATCTCATCTGATAGCTTCAAATATGGACACCATGGAGCCATTAAACCTCTTATCCTCCTATTCCCATGAACAAGGAAACCTCTTCATCCATTTTTTGAAAATACATTCAATGATTCATTAATGTCAAACTACCTTCATCTACTTATAAATAGAGCACTGATCACAGTGCACAAAGGAGAAAGAATTTGTATTAAGTAGAGTTATGCTGGTGAGATCACAACTCTTGGAGGTATTGTGCATGTAATTTTATGTTGTTGGTGTCATGAGGATGGGACTAAAGCTGGAGTGAGTGACATCGGATTGATCAACTGGTTGTACTTCTCCTTCTGCTTCATAATAAATAAATTTGTTTGTTTCCTAATGCATGTGTCAATGATGTTATATGTGTATTTACAAATGAAATTGATTCAATTTGTTTAACTTGAATAGATCATATTTCCTTTATGTCATTTTATGTTACCTGTTTTCCATTGTAGGTACCAATCAAGCAAGTTCAGTTTGATTGAGAGTGACCGAGTGACGAAGGGAGGTAAGTAAAAGAGATCAAATTACAAGTAGGTTTTCTTCCCTTATCTATTCATTTTAGGGAAAATGTCAGATATATTTCTTTCTATTGTTCCAAGTGCACCACCACACTTAGGGAAATCATACTTATCTGTAGGTTTGATTTCCATAAAACATTGGTCAAATCTGTGAGGGGCGCATCGAGTTGAGAGAATCCCTTCACCAACTTCCTGTAATAGGTGTAGATGCCAAAAAATACCCTCAAATCAGTGACATTTTTTGGATTTGGCCAATATTTGATGGCCCTAATCTTCTCCTTCTACACTCGTACATCATTCTCTCTTATAATGTGGCCCAAGTATAGCATCTTTATCAGTCCAAATTCACACTTGGAAAACTTGGCATAAAACTTCTGCTCCTCTGAAATATGCATTATTGCCTCCACATGCTACAAATGCTCCTACCATGTTCAATTATAGATCAAGATGTCATCGAAGAATATTAGCACAAACTTCCTCAACTAACCATGAAAATCATGGTTCATATAGGAATAAAATGTGGCCAGAGCATTGGTTAGCCCAAAGGGCATCAACAAAAACTCAAAGTGCCCATAATGGCACTAGAACGTTGTCTTGGCGACATCCTTGTCCATCACCAAAATCTGGTTGTACCCTGATCTCAAATATAAATTGGAAAATAAATTTCCCCCCCTCAACTCGTCCATCAACTCATATATCCGTAGAATGGGGTAGCAGTTCTTCATTTTCTTCTTGTTTAGGGCCCTATAATCGATACACATTCTCAGTGTACCATCCTTCTTCTTCACAAGAACAACTGATGAAGCAAAGGGGCTTGAAATTAGTCAAATATGCCCCAAGGCCAAAATCTCATGTACGACCCTCTCAATCTCATCTCGGTAGGCCTTAGGGTCCCTATACGGAGTAGATATCACGACCTAAATCCCAGGCTCCAGCTAAATGGTGTGCTCAAATCCTTGGTCAAGTGGCTACTCTGGTGGAATATCCTTGAAAACTGTGAAGTATCGGTCCAGGATGGCCTGTACATCTAGATGAGTGGGTTTAGTTGTACCATCTGCCTCCAAAATCATCAACTCAACTGCCCACTCTATATATCCCCTTCTAAAATCTGCCTCCATCCTATGTGTAAAGATTGTCTGGGGTGGATACGAATGCGTGCCCCTAATCATCATGGGTTTCCCATTCTTGTCTAGGAACTCCATCTCCAACTTCTTCCAATCTGTAGTGACCCTACCAAGGGTGAAGAGTCATTGGACCCCCAACACGATGTTGGTGTCCAGAATTTCAACCACAAAGAAATGATCTATCACTGAGTAGGTCCCCATGGTCACTGTCAAGGATGGAACATAACGCATGCACTACATGGTCCTATCTCCTGGTACTACCACAAAAAATCCCTCAAATCCCTCTTTTTGAATGCCCCTTCTCTGCACCATATAAGCATCGATGAAGTTGTACGTGGATCCACTATCCACAAGCATTGAGACACATTGTCTTTGAACTGTCCCCCTAATCCTCAGTGTCAGATATTTATGTACCCCACGCAAATATGCAAAGACCCCTACGGTTAATGAAAATTTTGATCCTCCTACTGCTCGTGGGAGTGTAGGTGGAGGCCCTCCCTCTTAAGATGTTGTGTTGTCTTCACCTCTCATATCAAAGAGTGTCTCCTCTTATCCCTCGTTGTCTAAGAAGACCTTCGATCTAGATATATGCAAGAACACAATGAAATACATAAATACCCATAAAAGAAAAGATGCAGCAGAAATAAAACTTCATTTCATTAATAACAAATAGCTGAAATATATTTACAGACAAAATGGAAATAAACTAGCTAGGGTGCTAGTAGCTTATCTCTGAGAAGAGATGTGGCGGCTACAGGCCTCTGAACTGTGTTACAATGAGGCTCAAGGGCCTATGTATTATTGAGAAACAATGGAAAACCCTAAACATCCAAAAACCTAACGTTAGGATATGAAGCGCCAAAACTGTGGGCCCCGTTTAGGTAAATCAGTACATCAATCTTCCCGGGGACGTAACTTTGGCATACGATATATGTTTTATGTGCAAAATATCTTGTTATAGAAATATATCTGAGGACTACAAATTTTTATGTGAGAAACCTTGAAGGAACTTCCATTTTTCTCTCAAGTTTTCAAAAAAAAACGTCGTTTAGGGCCTCAAAATGGCTCCAGAAGTTCAGGACCCGAAAAACTGCTAAAAATAGTAAACTGTGCTAAAATTAAGGAAAATCAAAAATTGAAAGAAGAAAGGGTGGGGCCCCAAGTGTAATAGGAAATTGACCACCAATATACACCTATATCATTCCCCCCACCAGGAAGAAATTGTCCCCATTGTGTTGAGTTCCTCCATGAGATGGGGAAACTTCTGCTAAACTTGGTCCTTGGTGAACCATTTGCCTTAGTGCAGGAGTTGTCCAGCTTTAAAAACCCAATATATTTGGATCTTCTACTGGTGAGTGTTATTGATTTGCATGTCCATGATACGATCTGTGGTGGCCTGTTCCATGTATTCTGGGTTTAACTCTACTATTGTGAGTTGTACTGTAATGTTGCAGGTGTCCAATAGAGGTGGGAAGTAGGGACGAAGGTGGTCCACATTGAAAATTGGGTTCAAACCAAGGAATGGTGGAATAATGACCTCGAAGGCATTGGCCCCTACAACCTTGGTGATGGTGTACGACCCATATTGGAGCAAGCGAAGCTTGCGGTGGGGTCCAACGATGTTAGTATGAATCTTAATTCCAAGCATACGAAAAAATACCACTTTAGTTGTGCATAACAACAACCCTAACAGCAAATATGGTTGTAAATATCTTTAGATCTAGGAGGAAAACACAGGAGGGTGTTCCCAATTCTCCTCAATGGGAAGGGTTCTTGTAAGTCCTCAACACTTTAGATCTAAAATTCCTCTCTCTTGATGGTGTAGAAAACCCAGACAAAAATGGTAGCAAAATATGACTATGATGGTGGATCAATAGTCAAACCAAAGTATAGATCCATAGTGATCTTTAGGCAACAAAAGGTGGTAAATGAATGGAAAAACCCCTCTATTTATAATAAAATATTGAGTTAGTCTAGACATTGGTGCATAATTAAAATATTATTAACCAAATCAAGATCCAACTTTTATGGAATACTTTATTATATTTGTTGGAAGGAAAAGGAAATTGACTTGGGTTAAATCCCTTTATTTTTAAATAATAAATAAATAAATGATTTGTTTATCATTTTAAGGATGTGGTTGAGTAATAATAAAAAAAATAATTATTTATTTAATTATTTATGGGTGATTTAGTCATATTTAGTAAAGAATATTATTTAAATAAGGTTTAAATAACTATTCTTTAGGAAATAATAAGATAAATAATGATTTATCTAATTAATTTCCTTGTTTTGGGTTAAATATAACCAGGAATATTAATCAAACTGTTTTTTAATTAATTATTCCTTGAGGAAGATAAAAAAAATGTAGATTTATTTAATATTTCCTCACGGGGTTTCCTGTTTAGACCATAAACAACTTAATAAAGGTGGTTTACTAAGTTATTTTTATAGTGAAAGCAATTTTACTTAGGATAAAATTGGTCTTACATGGTGTACTTGGATCCATCTAATGATAATAGGTTAGATGACCAAAAAATGGTGTAACAGATTGCCCCCCAGCGTGCGAGTGTTAGGAGCTAATCGTATGACCGAAGTACGTTGTAAGAACACAATCACTAGACACCGAAGGGGAAATCAAAGAGAGAAGTATAAGGTAGACCAAAGTGCTGAAAGGACTAGACTCTAAGGAGGCAAGACTTACAGGTGTGACAAGTCTCTTTTGTAAGGGATTACTTGCTATAGGCGGTGGAGGAGGCATACCTATGCTCGTCGAGGCAATAGTAAAAAAAATAAGGCGTCCGGGAAACCACGAGACTAGCCACTATAATAAATGCTGGCATAAACATGAGCCGGGTAAATAACATGATAATGAATCCCACATACATATTGTGCTTGGGATAATAGCCAGGACTTGTACAATAATATCTGGGTACATGAGATACAAAAACAACCCAGATGCCCCTGTAAATAGGAAAGGACTCTAAAAATCTAACTGATACATGAAATCAAGAAGGTGATGCAAGCGGCTGAGGCCAAAATCATCAAATCTATGGAGTTTCATCGAAGGCTGGAGTGAAGAAGTCGTCCGGGTATGTGGGGGGCTACCTGTAGGGCCACCCCCTCATGAGGGTTGAAGCATCTCACACACACTTGGGAATCACTGGTCCAATCTGCTGCATCACTGAACCATCAAGTATACGGATCTCGATCATGCTGAAAAGGAGTTGGAGTTGAGAAACAATCAAGTCAAAGGGCTAGAAGGAGTCCCTTTGCCTGATCTGAGCCACCGAATAAGAGTGGAAGCTGGAACCAAGATACACTGCCCTCTAGACCTGTCTTCTGGAATAAATGATCTGATGTTGATAGAAGGAGGTCCGCCATAGGTGAGAAAATAAGAGGTCCTCAACTAAGGCACGAGAGAAAATAGTAGAGCAAATGACAGACGGACACTAGGGGTGATGATGAAAAATGGGGGTTACTGAGTAGTGGATGGATGACTTCCCTTGTTGGAGCATAAAGGGCATGGATGACCTAGCAGCAACTGACACAATATCATGAGGGATAGGGGATAGTGGGACTGAAGGCCTTGATGTGCAACACGAGAGAGGAACCAAGCAATGAAGGATGGAGGACTATGCAGGATACAAGAGGACTCAGGATAGACTCCATGAATGCAATGATGACTCGACTCAGATGCTCTAAACAAGGAAAATTCGATGGTGCTGCCACACAGAAAAGGTCCAATGGGGACCATAAGAACATGAGTACAAGATGGTGACTCATGAAGAGAGTTGACACAAGCGTGGACAAGTATGGAGACAAATTGGTGCCCCCAGTACGATTGTTGCAAGTGTAGAAATTCGATTTTGAGGAGGGGTGAAGTGATGCTTCTTGGAAAAAATGTGTCTTGGTGGAGTATAAAATCATAAAAAGCATGAGCTAGCTACCTAAAGAAAATAAAACATGCCTTCTTAGAAGGGAATGCTAAGGGTAATATTTCTTTAGATAGAGTGCATTGCGAGGATTAGGAAGGGGATGGCCTTCGAAGTCTTCTAATAGATATGCTCCCCGACCTAGATCCTTACTGATGATGTAAGGTCCTAGCCATAATGAGTCAAACTTCCCATGACCAAGTACATCATGGGCTTGGTCATACACCAGAACAAGATCACCTTCGTGAAAAGTACAAGGGTGGACTTTTCGGTCATATTGAGCTTTGGTGTGTTTCTTAGCTGCCTCAAGGGTTTGCAATGCAACACGACAGTCTTTGGAAGCACGCTCAAGAATGATAATTCATTGTTCTAAAGGATGGGTGTCAGGGAGAATTTTGACGGCTAGATGAAGGGAAGGGATTTCACACTTGATCGATAAGACTGCCTCCTCTCCAAAAATGAGGTGGAAAGGAGTAAACCTAGTGGAAGTTTTAATAGAAGTTCGATAGGCCCAAAAAGCAGGGAAGAGCATAAGGTGCCAGTTGGTTTTGTGCTTATCCACCATCCATTGAAGCATAGTTTTAAGAATTTTATTGACTGCTTCAACTTGGCCATTACCTTGGGGGTAATAATAGGAGGAATATTGGTGCTCAAAGCCCAACAATGAGGATAGCTCATGCCATATCTCATCTTCAAAATTTCGGCCATGGTCAGAGACCAATTTTTTCGGAACTCCGAATCGAGCAATTATGTGGTTGAAGAAAAAAAGGGTTGCGGTAGCTGCCATGTTGTTAAACGTTGGCATGGCCTCAGCCCATTTGGTGAAATAGTCAACTGCCACGATGATATACTTATGGTTACCATCCAATGATGGTCGACACTCCATAAAGTCTATGGCCCACTTATAGAAGGGACCAGCTGAGATGACAGGATGGAGGGGAGCTGGAGGGGCTCGTGCCTTAGGGGAAATTTTTTGGCAATTGGGACAGTGTTTGACTACCTCAATGCAATCACCAAAGAGAGAAGGCCAAAAGTACCCAACACGCATGATTTTCTGGGCAGTGGCCAGACTGGAGAGGTGGCCACCGCAAGCACTGCTATGACAGGCATTGGGGACTTGTTCTAATTCAGCGTGTGTGATACAACGATGAAGGACAAAATCTACACCGCGATGATAAAGGTTGTCACCGATAAGAAGGTAGCGGGGGCTCTAGTGTCGGATACATCATCGAGCATCACGATCAAGATGGAGGGTGAAATTTTGAGTTTTCAAATAAGTGAGGATGTCCCCATACCAGAGGTCATCGGTGGTAATGGAAAATAAGTGTTCATTGGGAAAATTATCAATAACTGGAGGATCTTGCGTACCTATAGGTAGTTTGGAAATGAGTTCAGCAAGGGCTAAACCTTTCTTACTTTTTGGTGTGACAAATTCAAGATCGAATTCCTAGAGGATCACGATCCAACGAGCATACTTCCCACTAATGATTCGACGACTCAATAGGAAGTCCATGGGGTTGTAATTAGTCACGGCCTTGGTGGAACACATGAGAATGTAATGACGAAGTTTCTAGACTGAGAACATGACAGCCAGTGCTAATTTTTCTTCATGTGAGTAGGATACAGGAGGTCCTACCAAGTTCTTACTAACATAATAGATAACATTCTCAATTCCATTGTCATCTTCCTGAATAAGGACTCCAGTGACCAAGTGGGTGGAAGCAGAGATATAAAGGATGAAATCCCTGTCAAAGTCAGGGGGACAAATCAAGGGAGCAGATGTGAGACATGATTCATGGCATCAAGAGACTTTTAAGAATAGGCATCCCATGCAAAAGGGATATTAGAGCGGAGAAGTCTAAGGAACCCATGGACGGTGGTGGTATAGTCAAGTACGAACCGACGAAGGAAATTAGCTTTTCCTTGGAGGCTTTGTAACTAGCGTAAAGTGTAGGGGATAGGAAGCTCAAGGATGGCTTGAAATTTTAATGGGTCAAGAGTGATACCATCTTTAGACACAATGAAGCCTAGAAGATGGCTGGCAAGCACACAAAAGACACACTTCAACGGGTTAAGGAGGATATTATACTTGCGACATCGAAGAAATATGGTACGCAGATCATACAGGTGTTGTGCCTGATGTTTATAATGTGCAGTAAGGTCATCTAAATAAGCAAGGATAATATGAGCCAGGTCATGAAAACAGTAAGACATAGCCCACTGAAAAGTGGCTCCTGTGTTTTTAAGGCCGAATGGCACGACTCAATAGGCAAAGGTTCCCCACGGACTAATGAACACGGTTTTGAGTTGATTAGTACGACGGATAACAATTTGGTTGTACCCAGAGAAACCATCCATAAAGGATAGAACCTCATACCCCGCACATTCATCAATGATTTGGTCAATGAATGGTGTGGGGATGTTGTCTTTGGGACAAGCTTTATTCAGATCGCAAAATTCAATGCAGACACGAATGGTGCCTTGTTTCTTGAGAATGGGAACGAGGTTAGACACCCACGTGGTGTATTAAATAGGATAGATAAAGCCAGCCTGCTTGAGCTTATCGATTTCAGCTTTGACAACTTCTCTTCGGGAAGGATTAATGGGTCTCATCTTTTGACGGACAGGATTGGCATCAGCCCATGTATCGATATGGTGTTCAACAATGGTAGGATCAAGTCCGGGCATTTCTAAATAGAACCAGGTGAAAATATCACGGAATTCTTTGAATAGCTTGGTGTAAGCCTCAACTTCTTCCCGGGTGAAATTGGCACCCAAGGTGATATTTCTTCTATCCCTAGTTTGTCAGAAATGTCAATTTTAATGGTAGGAGAGATATTGGCCATGTTTCCTTCTTCGAAAGAATCAGGTGCAGGGATGGGATTTCTAAACCAATCGACCTCATCATGAATGAAGTCTTTAGTTTCCACCTTATATTGGTCATGGGATTGTCGTGGGAGGAAGTATGCGCAGTGGTGCATATCTTCCCATGGAAAGTCAGGTATGGTCATAGCTTCCATAATTTCTTCATCGAAATGAAAGATGGGGTGACTGGAGGAAGAGAGACCTCCTGACACGATAGAACTTCCTGTTGGAAATATGATGCAGAGTGTTGTCCTTGATGGCAACCCACTGAATGAAGATGAAGACGTGCGACTGTTGACATGTATTGTCCTTGATGGCACTCCACCTGATGAAGTTATGCTTGACTTGATGGACTTGTTAAATGATGTAAATCCGAAGTGATATGATGATTGTTGATGATATGATGTTGAGTGTTGTACTTGAAAGGAAACCCACTTGATGAAGATGATGACAACTTACTTGATGAAGTTGTGTTTGATAGAATATGTCCTTGATGAAGGAAATCTGATGTATCTACTGTATTTACAGAAGGCAATGAAGAAAGGATTTCAGAATGTACTCAGAGAATGATGAAAAAGAGCATGTCTCTTGGTATACGCGGATTGGCCTAGGGGAAGTCGCGTATGCACGCGGAAAGGAACGTTACAAGTCGCGTATGGGCTAAAGCGCTCAAAAAGTGCAAATCCAAGGGTAACCACCATGGTATTGACCCATAGTATTGGGTAATGATCCGTCTAATTGACCCCGTCCAGGTAGTTTTGGGCTTATGGTATTGTTTTGGTCCATGGTATTGAAAAAGGGGCTCATGGTATTGAAAAAGGATAATCATATAAAAGGAGAAGAAATTCATTGTGCACAACATGTGTGTGAGTGCAAGATGTCTGAGCTTGAATGAATACTTCTCTCTGAAGTATATCTGAATGGAAAGGGTTACACTTGAATGATAAATCTGAATGTATGATGCACCAATGATGAAGAAGGAGATCTAGATCTGAATTGCTCTTGTATTTGCTAGATCTGATTATGGAAGGCTTAGATCTGTGATGAGGCGAACATCTAGGCGAACATCTGTCTGAAGTAAAGGGTTGAATCTGAAGTGAATGTCTGATCTGATGAAGGATGCAGCTCTGTAATGATTAAAGATCTATACGCTACTTCGCCGCGGAGGAAGCGCGTATATACGCAGCTTCGTCGAAGAGAAAGCGCGTATGCGCAATAAAATATACACTGAGGTATACGCTGGTTTGTATGGACGGAAGCGCGTATATACGCGACATCAGTGAAGGGAAAGCGCGTATGCAAACTAGGGCTTGCTGAAGCAAGGGGTATGAAATATCTGATCTGTTCTGCTGTGTTTCTGCTATCTGATCTATGTTGATATGTATCTGTTGATGATGTCTGGTTGTGCTTAAAAGTTTGGAAAGGGTTCGGTCTGGAAATATGATGAATTGTGGCCTGCAAGTATTGTTCTATTGAAGTGGTTGGATCCAGTGTGAAAATTGATGAAACGTGGTCCTAGGTGGTGCTGAAGGTTGTAGCCTTCAGTCAGGGGGTTGTAGCTCCCTTCCAGGTGAGGCTGGTAAACGAGATCGGGGGGTCGTAGCTCCCTTCCAGGAGAGGCTGGTAAACGAGTCAGAGGGTTGGAGCTCCCTTCCAGGAGAGGCTGGTAAACGAGCGCAGGTGGGTGCCTGCGTGCTGGTCAAGTCTGCGCCAGCACATATGTTGTAATATGTTTTCTCTATAAGAAAATATTGAAGGCTGAGCAACTGCAGCGGTGGTTTTCTCCCGACTTGGGTTTCCACCTAAAAATCCTGGTGTTCATGTGTGATTCTTTGTGTCATGATTTATTCTGTTCTTACTGCACATGTTTAATGCTTATTGAATATCTGATGAATAAATGAAGGAATGATTTTGAGTGATGAATTAATGACAGATATAGATATCTGTGTATACGCTAGTTTCGTAAAGGGTATCCGCGTATATACGCAAGTCTGGTTCAGGAAAGTAGCGTATGCGTTTTAGAAGCAGAAAAAGTGAAAGTTTTAAATATGCAGTAAATACTGATTCACCCCCCCCCCTCTTAGTATTTTTCCCAACAATTGGTATCAGAGCTGGTCCTTGTGCAGAAGCTTGATCGCTTAAAGGAGATCCGTCGCAATGGGAAGTCAAGAAGGAGTAATGTCTATTAAGCCACCTCTATTCAATGGAAGCAATCTGATATTCTGGAAGGTACGTACAAAAGCATATCTGAAAAGTCTTGGTGCAGATGTATGGGCAATCGTGGAAGAAGGTTATCAATACCCGACAAGTATTCCTACTGATGCAGCTGAAAGAAAGAAGTATGAAATCAATGCCAAAGCAGTGAACGTCTTATTGGGAAGCATGTTTGAATCAGAATTTGCTAAAGTGATGCAACTACATTCAGCAAAAGACATATGGGACAAAATCATTCTAAGCTATGAAGGAGACACAAAGGTAAAAAGTGCAAAACTCCAAACTCTTAGAATTGAATATGAAAATTTGAAGATGCATAGTGATGAAAGTCTTGCCAGTTTCTTTCTTCGTCTAGATGATATTGTAAATCGGATGAGAAATTTGGGTGAAACCATGGCTGATACTACTCTGGTAGAAAAGGTCTTAAGATCTTTGACTTCAAAATTTGACTCTAAAGTTTCAGCTATTGAAGAAAGGCAAGATCTGCACTCGCTTACTATTGTTCAATTACATGGTACTCTGACTGCTTTTGAAATGAGACAAGGAGGTCCTTCTCAAGTAAGAGAAGCTGCTTTTAAGGCATCTACAAAAGGAAAGGAAAAGGAAGTTGTCAAAGAATCCAGCTATATATCCGATGAAGAAGAAGCAAATTTCGTAAGAAAGCTCCAACTAGGTACCGGAAGATTCAAAGGTAAGCTTCCCTTCAAATGTTTTGAGTGTGGAAAAGTTGGTCATTATGCTGCTAAATGTCCTTATAGAGAAAAGCATGGTAAAGGGAAACAATTTGAAAAGAGAAAGAGTTATTATGCAAAAGAAGATGATGATGAAGTGTACAGTGAAGATGAAGAAGATTCTGACCAAGATCTAAAAGTGCTCATGGCTAAGAAGCAAAAGAAGAAGGTTACTCGAGGAAAGGAGATATCTCAGAAATCATGTATAGCAAAAATTGAAGAAGATGAAACAGATTCTGACGAAGATCTACAAGCACTCATGAAAAAGGAGAAGGCCACTTGTAATACTCTTCTTTGTGCAAACAATAGTAAAGATAGTGAAAGTAAAGTTGTGGATCTAGAAGAAGCTCTCAAGATTAAAGAAGAAGAACTACAAAGTTCATACAATAAGCAAGAAACTATCTATAAAGAGATGATCTCACAAATGAAAGATCAAATAGAAATGCTGAATGAACAAATGGACAAGTATCAAAGGTTTCATACTTATGCATCCAATCGAATTAAAGATCTAGAAGCAGATCTTGAAAAATCAAGCAAGAAGAATGAAGGACTTGAAGCTGCTATCATCTTTCTGCAAGCAGAGCTAGAAGCATCAAGTAAGGAGAACGAGGAACCTCTACAATCCTTTGAAAAGGAAGGCCTTGAAGCAGAAATTATCTCTCTCAAAGAAGATCTGGAAAAATCAAATAAGAAGAATGAAGAGCTGCAACAAACTTGTGAAGGAAATGAAGATTGGTTGAAAGAAGAGATTCTAAATCTGAAGGATCAAGTTGAAGATGGAAGAAGAAAAGCAGAAAGCATGACAAAGCAATGTCAAGCCTTGGAGGTTGAGGTAAATATTCTCAAAGGTAAATTAGAAGAAAAGGTTAAACTTTTGAGGTTTCATGATAGTACTAACATCTTGGACAATATTCTGAGTAATCAAAGGTCTCCTGCTATCAAACATGGTCTTGGTTTCCATGAAACTGTTAAAGGAGAATCTAGCTCACAAGGAAGTGCCAAAAATTCAGAGGATGTCAATGCAAAACCCGAAGTGTTGAAAGAGACAAAAGCTCAACCAACAATCATGAATTCTCAAAGGAATTCATTCAAGAATGTTGAATGTTTTAAATGTCATAATTATGGACATGTTGCAGCAAATTGCAGGAGCAGATCACTTCAGCCTCAAACAAACAGTTCCTACACAGAAAGGTACTCTGGTTTCTTCAAGGGATATTGTTTTTCATGTAACAAGTATGGACACAAAGCAGCTGATTGTAAAAGGAGGAAGAACAGAAATACTCATTATGATTCTTATGCTTATTTTTCTGGACACATGAGATGTTATTCTTGTAACAAGTATGGACATATAAGAAAGGAATGCAGGTCGAACAGATATGATAAATTTCAGCACACAAATAGAAAACAAATCTGGAAGAAGATGGAGGGATGGAATAAGAAACAATCTAGAGAAGAAAAGGATGTTTTTGTTGATGCTCTAGAAGACAATGATTTTCTTGAAGAAAACACTCAATTCAAGATGAAGGACCGATCAGAAACGTAGGGAATTATGACCCTACTGCAGTCATCCGCTTCTGAAGCTGACTTTTCTTGTTGACCGCAGGAATGATGTGAGATACATTATGAGATCTAGTAATGTATCGTCACAAGAGGAGCAATGCATGATGACTCTCATGGTTGATTTGATTATACTGGTTATGTTTACTTCAGACAGCGCATCTGATGTGGAAAGGACAGGTACAGGAGGTACAAGCTCTGGAAGAAATGAAGGAAGATGGAAATTTTCTATGCTTCACTTTCCATACGCAAGTTCCATTAACTAAAGTCGCGTATACACGCGAGTTCCAGAAGACGCAGTCGCGTATGCATTGATGATAAGAAAATTTATCTGATAGCTGAAGATCTGAAGCAGAGGTCCAGGGGGAGCATCAGTCTGACTGCTGATGATTGCACCGTTAGCATCATTCTAGTTATACTCATGATAATGAAATGATGCATGGGTTCTTGTGTTGATATTATGGATGAAGCCTGGTTGCTTTATGATGAAGAGCATTCATTGTTGAGATGAAAGTCTTATAGTTCAGAGATGAGGACAGATCATGCAGGGATTGTTGTTGATGACTTGCTGTTGAAGGTGTCTCAGATTGCACAAGTTAAGGAAGAAGCACTGGTTTAGGGGGAGTAGCAGGTTGAATTCTAATGGTTGCATTGTTGGAAATATGACTGCTTATTCTTTGGTCTTGATCATATAGAGTTTGGTTGCTATGGTTGAGATCTTTTTCCTACATGTTACATCTTGAAGATCATGGTGATTTTGGACCACATGGATGATTGCTTGACACATATCTGAAGATGCTGTTCTGGTATGATAATCTCTTTTGGAAAGAATGTATTGATGTTGCAAAGGATCCGAAGGCTTGGTTACTAATGGGCTTATGCTACAACCATTGGATGACGCTTGAAGACACAACTACACTATTCTGTTATATCTGTAGTCCAGGGAAGCAGTCAAATATCTTAGAAAGAAGTTGAACACTGTCTTTGCCTTACAAAGAATCAAATCTGGTTGAAACTTAGAAGGTGTCTTGGGATACGCGGGTGTCCTGAAACACAGTCGCGTATGTACGCGAGTTCCTGCACATAAAACCGCGTATGGTTGGTTGCTGACAATTCTTGGTTGGTTCAGCTCTCTTCAGTACAGCTGCAGTGCTGTTTGGTATCTCTGGTGGTGTTCCAGTTCTCATAAATCTGTTTCTAATATTTTGATGAAGATGCCTTGATGATTTGTTGGTGAAAATGTTCAGGTTGCACAAACTAAGGGGGAGCCTTAGTCATATGAAAAGGATGCATGGTTGCACAGATTCAGGGGGAGCATTAGCTTTGCTGACTATAATGCGGTGTTGGCATTATTATGGTTCTGAAATATGTCCTCTTTCTTGAGGACTTTCTGGTGTTGGTCATAAATGGTCATATTTATATTTTGGTGAAAAGGTCTTGTTGAGACCCATGATGTAAAAATTGTAATATTCAGTCATGTAAGGACTTGTCATTTTTGTAAACCCACTTGGTTGGGTAGCTGAGTCAAATTTTGTTAACCCACTTGGTTGGGTACTTGAGTCTTATATGTAAATCCACTTGGTTGGATATTTGATGTAAGTATGAGTCTTTGGTGATAGGAAGTTCATAGAGTCATGTCCTTCATTGACAAATATGTTTGGAGATTCAGCATGGACTCAGGGGGAGTTTGGCCACTTCAGCACATATCAGATCTGCAGACTGTTTCTTCCACATGAGGAGAAAAGGGGGAGAATGTTGGTTTTTTGATCCGCCCTTTGCCCTTGATGTCAAAGGGGGAGAGTGACATGGTGTTTGAATAAAGAGAAGGTAATGATGTGACATATTTGGGAGAGTGACATGGTATCTATCTGCTGTGGTAACCAAACACCATCGTGGTTGCCATCAAGTCCAAAGAAGGAGATTGTTGGAAATATGATGCAGAGTGTTGTCCTTGATGGCAACCCACTGAATGAAGATGAAGACGTGCGACTGTTGACATGTATTGTCCTTGATGGCACTCCACCTGATGAAGTTATGCTTGACTTGATGGACTTGTTAAATGATGTAACTCTGAAGTGATATGATGATTGTTGATGATATGATGTTGAGTGTTGTACTTGAAAGGAAACCCACTTGATGAAGATGATGACAACTTACTTGATGAAGTTGTGTTTGATAGAATATGTCCTTGATGAAGGAAATCTGATGTATCTACAGTATTTACAGTAGGCAATGAAGAAAGGATTTCAGAATGTACTCAGAGAATGATGAAAAAGAGCATGTCTCTTGGTATACGCGGATTGGCCTAGGGGAAGTCGCGTATGCACGCGGAAAGGAACGTTACAAATCGCGTATGGGCTAAAGCGCTCAAAAAGTGAAAATCCAAGGGTAACCACCATGGTATTGACCCATAGTATTGGGTAATGATCCGCCTAATTGACCCCGTCCAGGTAGTTTTGGGCTTATGGTATTGTTTTGGTCCATGGTATTGAAAAAGGGGCTCATGGTATTGAAAAAAGGATAATCATATAAAAGGAGAAGAAATTCATTGTGCACAATAAGCGGGTGAGTGCAAGATGTCTGAGCTTGAATGAATACTTCTCTCTGAAGTATATCTGAATGGAAAGGGTTACACTTGAATGATAAATCTGAATGTATGATGCACCAATGATGAAGAAGGAGATCTAGATCTGAATTGCTCTTGTATTTGCTATATCTGATTATGGAAGGCTTAGATCTGTGATGAGGCGAACATCTAGGCGAACATCTGTCTGAAGTAAAGGGTTGAATCTGAGGTGAATGTCTGATCTGATGAAGTATGCTGCTCTGTAATGATTAAAGATCTATACGCTACTTCGCCGCGGAGGAAGCGCGTATATACGCAGCTTCAGCGAAGAGAAAGCGCGTATGCGCAATAAAATATACACTGAGGTATACGCTGGTTTGTGTGGACGGAAGAGCGTATATACGCGACATCAGTAAAGGGAAAGCGCGTATGCAAACTAGGGTTTGCTGAAGCAAGGGGTATGAAATATCTGATATGTTCTGCTGTGTTTCTGCTATCTGATCTGTGTTGATAAGTATCTGTTGGTGATGTATGTTTGTGCTTAAAAGTATGGAAAGGGTCCAGTCTGAAAATATGATGAAATATGGCCTGCAAGTGGTGTTCGATTGAAGTTGTTGGATCCAGTGTGAAAATTGATGAAACGTGGTCCATAAAGGTGCTGAGGGTTGTAGCTTTCAGTCAGGGGGTCGTAGCTCCCTTCCAGGTGAGGCTGGTAAACGAGATCGGGGGTCGTAGCTCCCTTCCAGGAGAGGCTGGTAAACGAGTCAGGGGGTCGTAGCTCCCTTCCAGGAGAGGCTGGTAAACGAGCGCAGGTGGGTGCCTGCGTGCTGGTCAAGTCTGCGCCAGCACATATGTTGTAATAAGTTTTCTCTATAATAAAATATTGAAGGCTGAGCAACTGCAGCGGTGGTTTTCTCCCGACTTGGGTTTCCACCTAAAAATCCTGGTGTTCATGTGTGATGCTTTGTGTGATGATTTATTCTGTTCTTACTGCACATGTTTACTGCTTATTGAATATATGATGAATAAATGAAGGAATGATTTAAGTGAAGAATTAATGACATAAATAGATATCTGTGTATACGCGAGTTTCGTAAAGGGTATCCGCGTATATACGCAAGTCTGGTTCAGGAAAGTAGCGTATGCGTTTTAGAAGCAGAAAAAGTGAAAGTTTTAAATATGCAGTAAATATTGATTCACCCCCCCCCCCTCTCAGTATTTTTCCCAACACTTCCTAACTCATTATCATGTGAAGAGAGACTCACATGCGCAACGTCATGGGGGGTGACAGAAGAGTAAGAAGATAAAAGATCTACCGAATTTGAGCCCAAGGTGATCGCTGAAGGGAGGTCAGGAGACATGTCAGGGGAAGCCTCCAAGGGGAATTATACTAAGGGTCTCATGGATGATTATAGGTAGAAAATTTGGGCCACAGGCTCCATCATCTTGACATCATGAGGTGGAATGTCAATGGGAGT
The DNA here is from genome assembly GCA_034641835.2 of Pinus albicaulis. Lineage (NCBI taxonomy): Eukaryota > Viridiplantae > Streptophyta > Pinopsida > Pinales > Pinaceae > Pinus > Pinus albicaulis. Next base: position 296,650,915 of record CM076577.1, on the reverse strand, counting down.
AGGTCGATCCTCTAGTTCTACTGGAGTAGAACTTACAAACAAGTGAGAGGTGAACTTGCCATGCTTGGCCTTGGTTTTGCGGAAATCTTCTAAGGAGGAGCGATACTCTTCAAGGTGGGGGCATGGGTGAGTGTAATGGCCATGGAAGTCGCACAAAGCACAGGGGTGATTGGTGCACAAAGTTCTTAGTTTCAAGATTGAATCAGATATAGTGACATAAACCTCAACGATATTAGGCTCTGAAAACGTCTCATTGACCATGGACTTAAGGTGAGGCATCTCTAGAAAAGTATGGGTGGCATGACCGACAATATCACATAAATCACACTGGATAGTGCATTTAGGTGGCCAAGGAGGAGCAGGATTTGTCAGAGTGGCCTTGCCTTTGGTTGCCCCCATGCAAGATTTTCCCTTCCTACCCGAAATAGTCGCAATAGAAGGTGGTTCTTGTTGAGGTGGCTGAGGCACTGTTTTAGCGGGAGGATTCATGGGGACCGATTGAACCGGGGTCAAAGCAAGATAAGGTTTGGGCTGACCAGGTAGGGTAATGGCTGGAGAATCAAGGTACCAGACGGGAATACCAATGGTCAAGTTAGGGAGAGAGAGGGTGGCCATGACAGGTATCGTATAAAATCCTAGTGGGGGGGCTATGAACAGTATCTAACTGGAGGGCTAATGGCCAGGTGGGATGGCTCCTAAATGGTTAAGGCATGGAGGAACTGTTCTAGGATGGAAGAGAGGCTCATGGATACTAGCTCAAGGGCCAGGAGGAGGAGGTCCTGAAGGCTAAATTGAAGGGCTAAGAGTAGGTTGTGGAGGGCGAGGAGTCTACTGACTAGCCGAGGCGGGCCGTTTGAGAGCAGCCTGAGACAATTGCATCATGTAAACATTCGATGAGCTGGGAACAGAGTTCATCAAGAGAATTTGGTAATCGTAGGTACCAGAGGGAAGATGTTGAGTGGCCACCTGACCTTCAGGTGGTTGGGTAGACACAAATCTTTGCTGAGGGAAAGGATCGGTAAGCATAGCCGATTGACTAGGTGCAGGACTGGGAGGAATGGAAGGGACGACTTGCTGTCCTCTCAAAGTTTCTTAAGACTCCCACAGCTGCTGCATCAGAGGAAAAATAGGATAATCATGCATGTAATGGCCATAAACACCACAACAAGAACAGGGCTTGTTCGTGCGAACAGGCGTTTACTACTTGGGCTGAGTGCCTTGTTGTTGGTTTGTAGTGTTAGGAGTATTACTTTGATTGGGTCCAGGATTACCAGGAACAGACTGATTTTGAGTGCCTTTCCTCTTCTTTTTGGAAGGAGGAGGATCAGTCATGCCCTGCTATGCATACACCTACCCCTGAGGGGGTGGTGGCTACTGTTGCGGGGGTTTAGAAGGCAAGGGAGGAGGAGCTGCTAATGTTGGAGGAGTTGGAGCACCAGGAAGTGGATATGGATAATAAGGAGGTTGGGTAATAGTGTGGTAAACAGGAGGTTGGGAAAAAAGAGGAGGCATGCCGTATCCTGGATACGTGCTACCGGGAGGGGGAAAAGTGCAAGAGGTGTTGGCCCCCCCCTAAGGAAAACCATAGCCCATGGGAGGTTGAGAATATGGATTAGAGAGTGCTCCAATGATACTGTTAGCGGCATGAGATGCCCCTGGTGCATTGGCACCACCAGGTCTGGGAAGATTAGATAGAACTGTATAAACATAACCTGATTAAGCGTAGATCATGTCATATTTTAACGCAATTTGGAGAGCGGCTTCTTCGGTTTGATGAAAGTGCGATGCAAAATATTTTCCGATAGGTGGTAAAAGAGATCTAAAGAACCAGTCCATGTAGACATGGTCTTCGAATATGGGAGCTCGACATAGGCTCTTTCTTCTCCGCCATTCCTGGACATAATCAGAAAGGCGGGTCGCAGACGATTGATAGAAATAAGTCAAGAGTTCGGTACCAGTGTCGTAACAAAGGGGAAGCTGGAAGTAAGACAAGAAAGATTGGGCAATAGTTGCAAAGGTGGTATGAGAGCAAGGGGCTTGATCAACATACCACTTAGAAGCTTCACCTATAAGCATACATTGGAAAAACTGAAGACGGACAGAGTCATCGGTAATGGAGTTAGACTAACACCACATGTGGAAAGATCGAACATGATTTGTAGGATCTTCTCCAGCAAGGCCTTGAAACTTTGGGATGTCAAAAAGGGAGCTTCGTTAGAATAACAGGCCAAATAGCATCAAGGTGTATAGGGTCGTTTATCAGCTGGTCAAAATCGGGGAGGCTGAGGCTTGCCATGAAGGGGAGCAAGGGCACAGCCGGGGTAGTGTCTGTTGCAGTCCCACTAGTGGTATTCCCAGCATGAGGGCTGGGGTTACCACCAGCATTAGGTCCTGCACCAGACATGGTGATGGTGACAGGGGGAGAACCAAAGGCAGAATGAGGAGGAGAACCCAAAGGACCAGAAGAAGAGTCGGAGTGTGGACTCGGTGGAGGACTAACTCAAATCCTATGTGGAGGAGTAAGTCTTCCTACCGGAAAATGAGGATGAAGGCCAAGAATTCTTCGGGATGAATGCCTTGGTGGCACAATGATAACAACAAAAACATGGCACAAAGGAAAAAATATACCGACAAGGGCAAGGAGGTGCAGGATCAACCGATTACAATGTCGAAACAAGGGCAGAGAGGTGCAGGATCAATTGATTTCAGTGTTTTAGAGTCTTTTCTTGGCAGCGTTAACTAAGCCCTTTTTTGCTTAGGGTGTGTGTTTGAAGTGTGTAAATTTTAATTTTTAAACCCAGACGTTTGTAGAGAAAAGAAAAAGTGTGTTTTATAGCTACAAATAAACCTGCAAATGACAGTATATAAGCCTGCAAAAATAGAAAATAAACAGCTAATAATGCAATAATATAAACCCAAGGAGGCGAGCATCTCAACAGCTAGCCTATAGGTGAGTGAAAAAACTAATCAAAACACACTAAAACATCCAATAGATTTAAGGTCAGAAGGGACATGGATCTAAAGGACAAAATCTGCTGGAAAGTGGTATAGAAATAGCAACAGATCTGAGGAAAAATTGTTGTAAAAAGAGGTGGTGAAAGGCTATCTCCAGGAGGGAAGTGGAGTGAACCCTAGAGGAAAACCCAAACAAAGATAAATGAGGTGATTTGGATGGATAACAAGCCGATCTGAAGTGGATCTGAAGGTGAGGTATCAAATCTGAAAAAATGGCTGAAGACTTTGAAATTTCAGACAACCTACAACAACAAAAACTCTTCCACAAGAAGTGGAGGGTACTGAAGCCCTAGGGACCTAGGTACCCACTTATTTGAGAAAAATAGAACAAGTACAGGTCCATAAAGGGTGGAGAAGGCGGTCAGACAACCCTGAAAAGAGGCTCAGATAAACCCATAAAAATTTTAGAAAAATTCCCGCAAAAAGTTCAGGTTGCAGTTTTTGACCTATTTTCAGTAGAGGTCGCACTTTTTGGGCTGTAAGGTGCATCCTGAGGGTCCAGGTCACAGGCTTTGGGCTGAAAATTGAAACTTTCACTTCCAGCACTCTCGACGGCAAGTTTCAGAAAAAATTGTCGTCTCAGCTGCGGCTGATGTTTGTCACCTACCCAATAAGTCTAAAAACACACGGAAGTTAGAATTTTAATCGTTTTAGGGTTTTATAGGTTAAAAAAAACATCAAGAAAATAAAAAGCAAGGGGTTGAAGAGAAATCCTAGGGTTTGAAGTAGTTGGATATGCAAGGATCAGAAAAACAACAGTGGTCGTAATCGTAAACCCATGTGGAGTCGCCAGTTGTTAGTATGAATCTTAATTCCAAGCGTACGAAAAAGAACCGCTTTAGCTGTGCATAACAATAGCCCTAACAACAAAGATGGTTGTCAATATATTCATATCTAGGAGGAAAACATAGGAGGGTGTTCCCAGTTCTCCTCAATGGGATGGGTTCTTGTAAGTCCTCAGCACTTCAGATCTAAAATTCCTCTCTCTTGATGGTGTAGAAAACCCAGACAAAAATGGTAGTAGAATATGACTATGATGGTGGATCAATAATCAGACCAAAAGTATAGATCCAGAGTGATCTTTAGGCAACAAAAGGTGGTAAATGAATGGAAAAACCCCTCTATTTATAACAAAATATTGAGTTAGTCTGGATATTGGTACATAATTAAAATATTATTAACCAAATCAAGATCCAACTTTTATGGAATATTTTATTATATTTGTTGGAGGGAAAAGGAATTTGACTTGGGTTAAATCCCTTTATTTGTAAATAATAAATAAATAAATGATTTATTTATCATTTTAAGGATGCGGTTGAGTAATAATCAAATAAATAATGATTTATTTAATTATTTATGGGTGATTTAGTCATATTTAACAAACAATATTATTTAAATAAGGTTTAAATAACAATTCTTTAGGAAATAATAAGATAAATAATGATTTATCTAATTAATTTCCTTGTTTTGGGTTAAATATAACCAGGAATATTAATCAAACTGATGTTTAATTAATTATTCCTTGAGGAAAAACAAACAAATGTAGATTTATTTAATATTTCCTCATGGGGTTTCCTGTTTAGACCATAAACAACTTAATAAAGGTGGTTTACTAAGTTATTTTTATAGTGAAAGAAATTTTACTTAGGATAACATTGGTCTTACATGGTGTACTTGGATCTATCTAATGATAATAGGTTAGATGACCAAAAAATGGTGTAACAAGTGAGGTGCTCCTTCTACAAATGTAGCCACACTTTGTTGGCCACCTGGAAGTTGTGTGGCACACGATGTTGATCATGTCATTGCTTGTACTTAGAATTCGATCTGTGAAATATGTCATGAACCTATTGACAGATGTGATGAATTTTCTCAATGAATTTTTTAGCCTTGTCAACTTCAAACTGGACATGAGCTTAATCGACCTAATTAGCCCCAAATGGCATGGCTACATCAATGGGACATAATGGATGGAATCCCAATCCCACCTGAAAGAGGATGTGGCTAGTTGAGTTGTGGAGAGCCTATTTATAACTATGTTATACATAGGGAAGGCTCTCATCCCATGTGTATGGATGCTTTAAATTGTACATGCACATAATGTGTATGATAATCCTGTTGACGACCTCTGTCTGGGCATTAGTTTTGGGATGGAAAGCTATGTACTTGGTGAGCTTGGTGTACAAAATTGACCAGAGGCTGGACAAAAATGTGATAAGGAACATGCTTTCCCAATATAAGATGATAGACTGTGGGATCCCAAAGTGCACCTACACTCGTTCAAATAAGAGTTTAGCAATGGCTTTTGTTGTGATATTCTTCTTGCAGACCGCCACAATGGCCATCTTCGAGAATCTATTGATGGCCACGACAACACAGTCATTTCCATGCTCAGTAGAAGGAAGGCCCGACATGTAATCCATGGATATGGATTCCCAAGGTCGACTCAGCATAGATAGTAGAGTATAGATGCCTTTCTTCTTAATGGTTGTTTTGGAAATAACACAAGTAGTGCAGGATCTGATGTACTTCCCTACATCCTGTCGAATGTTTGGCCAATAGAAATACTTATGCAATATTGCTATTTCTTTCTTTACCCTGAAATGCCCAGCAACTTGACTATAGTTCACTTCCCAAATCATCTTGGCACGCTCGCTTGAAGGAACACAAAGGTGTCCCAAGTGACATAGCAATCTATATTGGAGGTGAAAATTTGGAACTTTTGTACCCTCCAAGAGTTTCTTGTATGTGTTGCCAAATTTTGGATTGCTCTTATAGAGAAGAGGCCAAACAGAATCCTTGTGCCCATAAGAGTTGAGAATGGTGGTTAGCGCCATGATTGGTGGTCGCCTAAGGAATTCTGCAACGTTATTGTTGCTGCCCTTCTTGTACTTTATTCTCAAATGAAACTATTGTAGATATGTGGACCAATTCTGATGGCAATCATTCTACAACTTCCCTTGTGTCTGTATGAACTACATGGGTCAGTGGTCAGTGTGCATGATCATTTCCTTCCCCAAAATGTAATGCTTCCATTGTTGGCAAGCTTGCACAATGGAATAAATTTCTTTGTCTTAAGTGGGATACTTATAGATTGTGTCAAATAATGTCTCACTGTGATATGCCACTGGGTGCCACTGTTGAATGAAAACTTCCCCAATGGCATAGTCAAAGGCATCTGTCTCGATCTCAAATGGTTTTTGCAAGTCTGGTAATGTGAGCACTGGCGCAAAGTAGAGACGATGTTTCAATTCTATGATGCCTTCTGCTTAGATTCTGGCCAAAACAATTTTTCTTTCGCTCCTCCCTTGGTGACTTGACTCAAGGGCCAAGTGATATGAAATAATCCCAACATGAACCTGCAGTAGAAATTAGAAAGACCTAGAAATATGTGAAGCTTTGTTAAAGTGGTTGGGGCTGGCCAATCATGAATGACTTGGATCTTGGTTGGATTCGAATGCACCCCCTGCTCATCAATAATGTATCCCTGATACTGAACCTCGGTCATGCCAACAGTGCAATTCTCCAAATTGGCACACAACTTGTGTTGTCACAGTGTTTGGAGGACCTATCAGATGTGGTGGAGGTGCTCTTACCAAGTTTGGATGGAGATTAGGATGCCATCCAAGTACACTACTACAAATGAGTTGGTGAATGGCTACAAGATGTCATCCATCAACCTCATGAAGGTTGCAGGAGCATTCTTCAACCCGAAAGGCATGACCAGCCATTCAAGAAGGCCATCCTTAGCTTTAAAGGAACTCTTCCACACATCAGAGGGTTTGATTGGTACCTGGTGATACCCAAACTTCAAGTTGATATTGCTGAAACATTTCACTGCTTTGGCATAAAATTCACAGGTGGTAGTTGGAATAAGATCCCTCTTGGGCCTTCCCAGGACCCAAGGTAGATAGTCAAATTATCTGCAAAATTCACAAAGATAATACATGCATGTTAATACTAATGCTTGATTGAAAAAGTGAAGTATTGAAGTATTATATTTATAAGGCAGTTCTTTTGGAAAGCGCAATGCAGTGTGGCGGAAGTCCTCCTCACTGGCTCCAAGTCTGAATCCTATAAACAAACAACGAACTAGCGTAATATTCGCAATATTATTACTACAAAAAACCAAACAAGTATATAATAAAATAGTAAAACATGTAAATATAAGCCATTCATAGCATGTATCTTAGACAAATAAACAATAGATGCATCAATAAGACACCAAGTAGACAAAATAGAGGCAGTTCTATTATTCAAATAAGGAAGATTACAACCATCAATTTGTCAAGCTTCCCTTAGTCCTCTGACTCCAAGCTCTCTCTCCTCAATATCCAAGTGTGAGAGTGCTTAGGCCAAAATTTCTCAATGAACCAAGCCAACCATGAAACCTCACACTAAACAACAAAATTTTTCTCCTCACACAATCAACCTTTCGACCTTTGACAATGGGCCCTAACCTCCAATTTATAAGAGTTTGGGAGGATCAACCTTTCCATAGTTCTCCATTAGTTCAAATATGGAAAAATCCATGACGTTTCCATGCTTTTCTATATTTTACCCTCTTTGGATGCTTAGTTGGGTTTATTAATGTCTAATCAGAGGCCTGCACCATAGCTTTCTTGCTCTTTGGACTGATTCCTTGAGAAAAAGTTGGAAATGTCAGTCAGTTACTATGGAATCTGTCCCTTTTTCTTCATGAAACACGGGTAACGCTGCCCTTTAGGCAAGGCAATGCATTATCCTAGGCCCTAATTCTCCCTTCAAGAGGTAGGGATGCATTATAACTCGACCTAGATATCTCTAGGGTGTGTTACCTTGGAAAAATATGTCTCTGTCTAGGTCAAATTATTCCTTCCATGTGTCCTTTTCCTCTGAGTTGATGAGGAGGTCATTTGTACTGTAACAGATCCCCCCTAAAATGTGAGGTAATAGATGAATATGATTGACGAAATACTTTATAAATTTGTAGTAGAGCGAGAGGAGTTGGAGGACTAAGGAAAACCTGAAACAAATAACATATGTCAAAATATAAATATTTGTCCTGAGTTTTGAATTCCCATGCTTAGTAGTTGTATCAAAATGATTTCTCTATGAAGATATATTATGAGTATGTCCATCGATAAGCACAATGTGGAAGCTTGTGTCATGACAAGATCAATCTGATCATTTTTCTTTGAAAACAATATACGTAGCTTGGGAGAGGAAACAAATTTGAATGTTATAAGCCTCAACCCAAGGTCTTGGTTGCTGCTTCTCTAAAATGCATATTTATTCACATGTGAATAAAGGAGTTGTAGTCGAACATGTGAGAAATATTCTTATTACCAGTCAATGATGAAAATTTTTATCAGACGCGAGGATGGACATTGATAAGGATGATGGTGATCTGATATGGGTGGCTAACTTTTTTTTCTATGCAAGCACCTCCCACTCAATTAAAACAAATTAAGGATCTTTCTTATACATGCATGTGCGGAATTGAATTCTGGATTTAGGTGTATTTGTTTTAACTTGTTTAAGGCTTTAAGTGAGAGCAATTAAAAAAATGTTTAAACTAAATAAAATCATGTACAACAACCATAAATTGCAGCAAATTAACCAACAACACATAACAACAAACATAATAAAGTAGTTCACCCTCAACACTTGAGTTATGCCTCCTTCAGCCTTCTTCAATGGACTTGGATCTTTGGGATTAAGGTGGTCAATTTATTTTACAAGTTTATTCTCAACTCCAATGATTTTTTGGATTGTACCAATGGGTTTAGAATACCAAAATACCCCTGGATTGACTGCTCAATCTCTGGAAATGGACCTAGGCTCCCTTGGGCTTGACCTCTTCGGTCGATGTCCTTGAGCTTCCTTGAGCTTCTCTATGGAAAAAACTCCCCTAGAAGTCCTCTTCTACTCATAAAACTATTATACTGTCTCCAACACATATCAATCATCCAAAATAGGCTATTAATTCCCTTAGAATGAACTCAGGCTCACTGTTATATGCCTCCAACACCTGGTGGCACTAGGCTCCTAAAAAATTCCCTGTGGCTTCTTCATCTCTATAAGTATCCAAATTCTTCTTCAAACTCCATCATTGGATTCATAAGGTTCAATACACTCAAAAATGACTATTGGTTTCCTAAGAATGGCCTCTGGCTGCCCTGGCTAGGCCTCATTCTCCTGGTGGCCCTTGGAACTTCTCTGAAGAAAAATTATGCCCAAAAGTCCTCAAATGGCTCTACAAACCTCACCAATGGCTCTATCATGCTCAAATTATTCAAGAATGACTCTTCATTTTCTCAGAATGGTCAAAATTTGAGCCTTCTACACTTTTTCCCAATATCTCCTAGGAAAACTCCACTAAATGTGGAGAACTCCAGTTAACTGGAGTTAGATTAGGGCTAATTGCCCAATTTTGGTGTGCCCTTATCTGCTCCAGAAATAAAGTTGTGCATTAAAGTTTATGGTTACGGCGGTGGCCACATGCACACCCCCAACCATTAAGTGGCTTGACAGTTAGTGGAAATTGAGGAATACAATATCAGAGTTTCATTAACATACATACGTTCACGATCAAACAGTGCTTACATTTAAAACATATCGCACATAGCCTTAAACAACTTACATACATGAATAATAGAGTTCTTGGCTCCCACAACATGCAACCAATCAGAGCGCATCACAAATAGCTTGCCCGCAAGTTTAACTTGGTACTGATAACACTAAAACCATAATTTATTTGATGTGCGCCTGTGCACAATGCTGACATGTGGCTCCCCTCATCGCATTGCAGTTTTCAACTTTACCGCATTGCAACCATTTTAAAATATCTTGCGAACTCTTAGCTTCTAAATTTTGTGACTTGCAAAATTAATTTTCGGGGTGCTGCAATCTCTGTCGTTGGTTTGTTTCTCAATCCGACGATCCATGTTATAACGCCACCTTCTCACTTCGCATCACAGGTTAAAAAATTTAACTTACGAAACTCTTTAATGGTAAACTATGTTCTGTGCGATGTGAGATGTTTCTCAACTGTGATGAGATCTCTCTTATTGATTGGTGTCAGATCCATGGTCCTCGTTATTGCTTTGTTCTATAGCTTGCTCTTACTGTCCGTTCCACCTTCAATATTCCATAACTGTGCAATCCTCAACTCAATATTGAGAGTTTAAGACTCCATGACAACCACCAATTCAGATCCCACTGTGTTGGTCGATCCAATTCTGAACCTATTTTGAAAAGTGAACAGCAAGCCATAACTCAATCATATGAACTCAGAATATGATGAAACAAGTTGTGTTCGAATCCTGGTGACGAGATCTACGCTCTCGTCTTGGTTTGAAGCATTTTTTAGCACTTTGAAATTTTATCTAATTTTAGGCCTTGATCCAAATTATGATCTGATGGTCTCCAAGATGCATAGTATAATCTAGCAAGTGTGAATAAATGGCGTTGATGTCGAACACTCATAGAATCATTTGAACGGGAGCCAATGATGAAAACCCCTAATCAAACACAAGATAACATTCCACTGAGGTCTGCAAGTTCCAAGGTACTTATATGTTTTTGGATCAACTTCCTAGATAAGATGTTGAAGTCAATAGGAAGAGATCTATCAAAAGGCAGGGGATGAGGTGTCCTACATCAGTTGAAACGAAACAGGAAAAAGATGATTTTTTTTTAAGATAGTCGAGAGAAAATGGTACTAACTGATGATGGAAAATAATTTCTGGCATATGATGGCTTGGTTGATATAGGAAGCGGTAGATAGTGTGATCTCTTGAACAATAGAAAGCACATTACATAGCGTACCAGGCATATTAGACTCATGAACACCAAAAATTGTTAGGTTTCACCAATGCAAGTACATCGACATAAAAAAGCTAAGCTCATAGAATGGTAGGGTTCAGCTAAATGCGAGAGAGTTTTCTGAGGAGTGCCATGTTCAAGGTGTTGTTGCCAAATCGTCTTTCAAAGTACAAAAGAATGAGTCTCTACTTTGCCCAATTTTTTCCCCATATGATTAGGTTTAATGAGTCCATAAGGGTAAACTCGGTGATCTTTTCATATTTAGGGAGTCTGAAAAACATCGTAAAAGACAACTCCAAGGGGTACCTTTGTCATGGTTGATGACTGGGTGCGACAAAGGGGTAATAGTATGCCCAACATAGTTCCTTTTCCATAATTTATTCCATCGAATCTAGATAAAGTGATAAACCTATGTTCAATGGACATCTACCTCATTTTTTTATGAGTACGAGGAGATGAAGTAAACTCAATATTCTTCGTGAAGTTTTAACAAGTCTGACGAAGAAAAACTTGATCCTATTCGTCAAATTTTAACGAGTCCAACGAAGAAAAATTCGATGTCTTTTTCATTTTTTAAAGAGCTAGAAAAATATGGAAAATAATGGCTCATAGTTATTCATTGTTGTAGTTTTATGAGCCCGAAGAAGGAAACTCAAGTTTTTTTCAATTTTAGAAGCTAGAGAAATTCCCTAAAAAGAAGGCTCAATCCGGGTCAAGCATGGTCAAATCTGCATAGAAACATGGACAATTCATTAGAGCATCGGTAACATCGATAAAACAATAGTTGCATAAAAAAATAGTGGGAATTTACCAATTTCAATGACTAGTTGAGTGATTCGTACCTCCAGAATGTCTATAATGTTGAGAATTTGGAGGGTTGTAGGTTAATACAAATTCTCTTCTTGATAATTACTTGTGATCTTGCTTGTAATACTTATGTCTTCTCTTCTTTTAGTTTAGTTATTCTTTCATCAAGTCAATTATAAAATGGCACAAGACACAAAAGTTAGGCTCCTAGAGCTAGGGAAAAACCTCTCCCTCTTGGAGAGGAAAACCCACGAGAAATTCTTCTTATAGACTTTCAGATGACAAGTACCATGACCAAGACTCAGACCCTTGACCCTTGTATGCCTCCAAGACCTTGTCACTGCTTATTCATTCACTTCTTTAATTTGATCCTTCTTTTCTACACCATCCTACTTCATCTTGCACTTTTCTACACTGGGACTAGAGAGCTCGGTCTCTAACCGTATTTCCCTACTCCGACTGTATGTGATCCTTACTTAGATATCAACACCTTGTTATAGAATGTCCTGTGCACACCTTGCACCTTCACTTCACCTTGTTGGCTGGTCTTCAATGTACACACATATATTGTTTCCTTTTCAATGAATAGTCCACCCTTTTCATACTCTAATGATATCCTTACTTGTGCTGCATTACTTCACTAAGCACACTTATTATACTTAGCACTTCACTGTCCTGTAACTACTAAACACATTCCTGTAACTTAACATATATATAAAATATTTAATTTTGATTACTTCATTGTTCCACCTCTAATTCTAAACTTTGTTTCTGTCCTGACCTTCACATTAAGTCACATAATTGTTCCTGAAGTCATCGCAGATTTTGTTGCTGAGATTTTGTCCGAAAATCTCAAAGTAGATTTTTGTTCTGTCACAGCTCTGCGCATCACAGTGGATTATTTATAGTGGTTAGTACCTATAATAAGCCAACCTGAACATGAAGAGATGTGACAGTTTGTGAGACAAATCTGTTTATTGTTTATAGGCCGACTTGTATAGGAGTTATTCCAATGTATTGTTGGTTGCCTTGAGGAGTATTTACATCAAGTAGTATCATCATTCTTGATTCATGCCTTCAAGTTTATTTGACAAGGTCTTGAGGCATACCATCATTGACTTTAATTCATATACATGACTATATTTATGACAAAGTGAAAAATACTTAAAAGACATCAAGAAGACGTCTTTTGACTTATAATTAAAATCCTTGCTCATGAAACCCATGAAGCAAGCTTAAAAAAAATACATTTTATTATATTTTTCTTCTTCTTTACATAAATACATAATTACATAGTCAACATGAAGACCGACCTAGTTACACTTTTCAACACTCCCTCTTAACTAGGGAGGTATTCATACAGGTACATGGTCAATTTCAAATTGAATAATCTCATAAGAAGAATCGAAGTGGTAATAACATTTGTATAGCATCATATCAACCAAAATTGTCCTACTGCAAGGCCTTGACTAACAGCCCCATCTCTCAATGAGACAATGGGCTACAACGCTGGTGAGACACATGACTAATAGACGCCATAGTCATTGTCTCTCCAAGGTACATACCCCACCTAGGTGTTCCCAGAGTATGAACTTATTGGACTATTCTTCTCTTGGGTAGCCAACCCTCAAATAATATCGGTCCGCGACTACTCTTATCTTGAATGCCATATCTCATTCTTAAAGAGTATCGAATGCCAGATGATTGCCCAATCCTCCATTCTGTCTTCCAGGTGAAGACTGTTATCTCCTCATAATTTGCTAGATTGATTGAGATACAAATGGACAGGATAACATCAAACCAAGCTTTGGAATCCAAGGACCTAGCCTTCCTAGATTCTAAGAGGGTACTCTCTAGTAGGTGCAAAGATATGAACTAGTTTTTCTGAATAGGGTTGATTTTAGGCTAGATGTTAAGTGGAGGGTATTTTGATTGTTTTTGGTTGGGTATGATGCTCAGATAGATTTAGATAGAAAACATGGAAGATTGTTAAGTCAATGGGCAATGGAATCTAACAAGGTCATGATGAGTTCAGCAATGGTTTCAAGATCATTTGCAGGGAAATTTTAACTTGGTTGATAGGTCTTTGAGGTTGTGGTGGATGATGAGATGAACATTAAACTTGAGAATAAAAGCTAGTGAAGGGAAAAACTGAATCCTTAATAACTTTTTAGACTAAGGGAGCTAGAAAATCATAAGCATGGAAAGAGAATCAAAGGTATAAGTGAAACCTAATCCTTTTGATTTCAAACTGAACACAAATGATTATCCAAGACAAACATTCAAATGAAATTATAGAAAGGCAAGAAACTTATTTAACTTTCATAGATTTCATTATCAAGAGCAGAAAAACATTTAAGATGCACAAGTAGTTATAACCATAGAAGAAGAGAAAACTCTGAACATCTAAATTTATAGCTGCGAAGGTTCTTTGAAACAAATTTAGCTAGTAAAGGCAAAGAGCATGATTCAAACAAACTTCTTTGGTAAACCTAGGCAAAGATGCTTTAAAGAGTTAATTCCAAAACAAAGTATTTCAATAGCAACAATATGTAGGGCTAGCCATAAATCATACTTGACACTAACTGATATAAACCGTTCAAGAAATGTACAAGCTAAGAACTTCTTAGAGATCAAGAGATGGATTCCCTAACATATCTCAACAGAAGAAAACATTAAGGCAGTGAAGGACAAACATAAGTAAGGTGCCATCAGGAAACATTTCTTAATCTAAATTTTTTTTCCTATTGCAACATAGAAAGGTGGAAAACATAATGGAAAACTATAAAACATGAACATAAGAAACACTCCACCATCAACCAAAGCTTATGGATCTTGCAAGCAATCTCTCTCCATTAACAAGAAAACCAGGGCATGCATGAGCTCCAAGAGATCAAATTTCCATAAAAAACTCCAAGAGAATATGTATTTGCTTCAGCATAAGTCATCAAAATCCAACCAAATACATAAGACCCTCATGCTCTATTTATGGAGAAAATGAGGAGGCGGAAACCCTAAGAGGCTTCCAGAAACCCTAATTTAGCCATAAATGTGCTTAATGACCATGCAAGGCCCAAGACACATAAGAAATAAGATAATAAATGAAAAACACCAAAACATAACTCAAAAATCAAATCAGGAGTGATTTTCCCTAGAAAATATTAAAAAATCATCTTGCCATAAATTTGTGTGTTTTGTTGACTTTTTGGCAAAAGACAGTCCAGGAGCGCAGTGCCACTTTTGCAAAAAATAGGTTGTTTTGCAGCCAAGTTTTGGACCACTTCCCGATGTCGGATTTGGCTCCGTGATGGCTAGTTGGAAAGCTTGAAGAGTATAATTTTCAAATATACCTTTTTTTCTCAATATTACCTCTAACATTTTCCCAAAAAATTTAAAAATCCAAGGCGTCCAGGGGCGCAACACCTATTCAGAAAAGGAGGCAGAATGGTCAAATTTTGGGTGTTTTTTAACCTTTTGAGGGGGTAAAAATGCTCCAATTGACCTGAAATTTTGTGGGTAGACTGCTGGTGACATGAAAAACCCAAAAAAGTGAAATTTAGCAGCTAATTATGCCCCAAAAAATAGCATAGCGCCTAGGGTGCTGCGCTCCGAGGGCCTCAAAAATTCAAAAACATAAAAAACTTCTCCTGTGCGCAGCACCATTTTTCAAAGGGAATTTGGAGGCCTTCATGGTGTCAGAATGAGCTCTGTGATAGATATTTGGAAATATTGACTTGTATAATTTCCAAATATACAATTTTTTTCTTGATTGAAGTTGATTTGTCTTGTCAAAAGTTTATTTTCCCATGACTAGTCAAAAAGTGATGAGTGCTGGAGCAGAAATGCAAAGTGCTGGTGCAAACAACTTTTGGAGGCCTTCCACAACACCAAATTGAGCTCATGATAGCTCATTGGAAATATTTTTGAGTCTAATTTCCAAATATACAATTTTTTTATTTATTAAATTTCATTTACCTATCCAAAAACGGATTCTCCCAACACTGGTCAAAAAGTGTTGAATGCTGGTGCAAACCACTTTTGGATGACTTCCTCAATTCAAAATTGAGATAATGATAGCTCATTAGAAATATATTGAATTATATTTTTCATTTTACTTATTAAGAAATTAATTTGGACACTCCAGCTGTGAGAAAAACGGATTTTCCCAAGGTCACTCTAGAAGTGCATAATTTCTCCCGTGACATCTGTATTTTTTACATTGATCTCAAACCATGATACCTGTGTAAAAAATGAAGGATTTTTTTCTTCTTGGCCCTATTATGGACAAAACCCTCTCTCACATTTTCCAAATTCATCTCTTTTTTCTCAGAAACACAATTTGAAGCAAACCTATCCCTAGGTGTGACACATGGCTTGTCTCTTGGAATGAATTCTTGGAAAATGGTGGAGGCATGATTTTTATGAGCTGGTATAGAATTATTCTTGCTTGCATGATCTATTAAATTAATCATTTGTTCTTGTGCCTCCCTTTCATGTCAAACCATAGCTTAGTTGGAAGAGGAAATTAGGGTTTGGTGTGACGATTTAGGACTGCCTTGCAAAGGGAGGGGAATGAAGGGGTTAAGGGTTGTCTAAATTATTGGGGAAATTTTGGAGGATAGGGATAGATGTTAGGGAGTAGGGGAAAGTGGAATTTCATTAATTGAGTGAGGGGAACGGGTCCAAAAGGTCAAAACACAGGCCTAGCCTTAAAAAGTGTCAATTTGTGGCAATAAACTAGGTTTTGTAGAAAAATGATGATTCTGAGGGATAGGAGTGATGGGAAGTGTTTATGGAGGTATTTTAAGGATAGGAGGAGGTGTAAGAGAATCAATATATAAGCCTTGTTGACGATTTAATCACGGAGGTCATGAAACCAAGAAAAATGCCCTTAAAAACCCTAGATAGGCAATGAAGGAGTTTTAGGCAAAACAAAAATAGAGGGTTGAGGCCAAAGGTGGTGAAACATAGTGATAATGAGTGCCATGAGCCCATGATGGGTCTTCTGGGATGGGTGAGCTGATATTGGCATGACGGAATGATGAAATAGTGAAAAAATTATCCTAAGGATAATGAAGGTCGTGAGATTTCTAGAACTCACAATGTTCATGAACTTTGTTTCTAGAAATATAGAACCGATACTTAGTCATCTTTAGATAGTGAAAATTATGGATGACTAAAGAAGGCCAGAATGATGTGTCTATCCATTCTCTTCACATGGCCTTCACTAAGACTTATGACTATTTGCCTTGGTCTAGTGCATGACACATGTAATAGAGAATCACATACGTCACTCCCTCTTAACACAGGAAGGACATATTTCAAGTTTCTTCCAAGAAAGAAACTTACCACCAGGCTCCTCATCAACCAGGGTCCTGCAGCAGCAATCCATCTAATCATGAATAATTCCTCCCCTCGATGTCATGGTTTTCGATATTGAGGAATCTTCAGATTTTGGCTTCATAGGGCACAAATGATCCATCACTTTCACTCATGAGTCATGTCCAATATCAGAAACTGATTCATCATTATTTCTCATATGGTCCACCATTATGCCATATTTCTTTCCTTCATATAATCTCCAAGGATCATACATCCTTTCTCATGATTAGCAGCCCTGCAAAAATTCATCCAGATAAACATATACATATGAAATTTTAGAACAAAAGTTACCTTAGTGATGATCTTTCACCATGACATATTCCTGTGGGCATCAACATCCTTCATACAGATTGACACATCTCCGAATGATATGTTTTTCCAAGGGTCTTCTTCTTTACCAGACTTCCATTAGAGTCTACATATATTCCCAGGAGATCTCCTAGTCACATCTTCTTGGCCTCCGAATGATAACTACCTCTTAACATAGTTGCATTCCATGATCTCTTCCTTTCTACACCTTCTCCATTCCCAAGAAATTAAAAACTTTCTAGTTTCTCATTCATATACAACCACCTCATATTCCATGAGGACATATTATGTTGATTTCATCTGTCTGTGCACTGAGAGATACTCCTCCATAGATCATACTTCTAAATACAAAAGTTCATTACCTGCAACCATATGACATGACTTCACAACATCCAATGTTAGCATATAAATATATACATACCTCATACCCTTTTCCCTTGATTCATCCAATAGAAATTTTCTCAAGAATGAAGAGCTTCATTCTCTTGGCTTTCTCCATCAATATGTCATCACATCCCAGAAATCTGTTTCCATGATGACCCTTGCTCTTGATGATTGCTTTCCATTAGTAATGTTATCAGAGAGGTTTTCTCGGAGCTAATTCACTAATAGCTCCTACCATGCTTTCATCAGGATGCTACATTGCTTCCTATCATATAAACAATAGAAATCACTTAGAGAAGAAGATGATCTCAATCATAGTGGAGATCCCTTGCTTATTCTTTTTTATCAGGCTCTTTCCTCATCTAGGCTTCTTCCCTATTTCTTTTATCCCTTTTCGTATTAATGAAAATTTCCAATTTTAATGGCCAAGCTCATCATATCCAAGGCATCGCGCTTCGTCCACATTTCTTCTTTTACTCTAAGGACCAAAACTTACCGAATTTTCCTTTCTTCCTAGACATGGCTGCAAAGGCTTGATTCCTTTACTTGATCCTGTAACATCTTTGGCTTTCAATATTGTTTCCTCTATTTATATAGAGACCCTATATTCTGGAATGGTGTGACTTCTATCTTCCTGTTTGATTGTGAAGTGAAACTTTCCAATTCTTCTCATAGAGCTTTTAGCACCACTGTAGTCTTCTCCTAATTCCTGCAGTTGATCAAAGAGATTGCTTCTCCTGCAATACTCATAGAGAATAGCTCTACTAATTTCTTATATACTCCTTTTGATGATTTTAGATTTGGTACATAGGAGATGATATAGTATTTTGTGGATTCTATAAGAATCCTTTGGGCTCTTATATCTCCCTTGATGAATTTGGCATGACTTGATTGTCCTTGTCTTCTATGGAAAGTTTGAAACCCCAAACAGTTTGTTTCTTTCTTTTCAAAGGAAACATTTTAATAGATTCATATAAATTCATAGTTATACTTACTTGAGTAGATGTTTTTCTTCTTCTATCAACTTGATTACTTTGAAGATGGTTGAAGCTTCCTTTGAATGGTGATTGATGAGGATATTTTGCTACTTCCTTAAAAGATCAAGGATCATAGGTAACTTGACTTGAAGCTTTTGATGGAAATACTTTGAGATAACAATGATATGCTGGCACATTTAAGATGGTTCCATAATACTACCTTATTTCTTTCACTATGGAAGACTGACCTTTCTTCTAATCAAATCCTTGCTTTGATACCCTCCATGAAATCTGATCCTAAAGTGTCTCTATGCCCTTTCTAACACCTTAGCTCTGATTCCATGTTGAGAATTTGGAGGGTTGTAGGTTAATATAAATTATCTTCTTGATAATTACTTGTGATCTTACTTGTACTACTTATGTCTTCTCTTCTTTTAGTTTAGTTAGTCTTTCATCAAGTCAAATATCAAATGGAACAAGAAACAAAAGTTAGGCTCCTAGAGCCAGGGAAAAACCTCTCCCTCTTAGAGAGGAAAACCTATGAAAAAATATTCTTATATACTTTCAGATGACAAGTACCATGACCGAGACTTAGACCCTTGACCCTTGTATGGCTCCAAGACCTTGTCAAAGCTTCTTCATTCACTTCTTTAAGCTGATCCTTCTTTTGTGCACCGTCCTACACCATCTTGCACTTTTCTACACCGGGACTAGAGAGCTTGATCTCTAACTGTATTTCCCTACTTCGGTTGTATGTGATCCTTACTTAGATATCAACACCTTGTTATAGAATTTCATGTGCACACCTTGCACCTTCACTTCACCATGTTGGATAGTCTTCAATGTACACACATATCTTGTTTCCTTTTCGATGAACAATCCACCCTTTTCATACTCTAATGATATCCTTACTTGTGTTGCATTACTTCACTAAGCACACTTATTATACTTAGCACTTCACAGTCCTGTAAATACTAAACACAGTCTTGTAACTTCGCATATATATAACAGATTTACTTTTGATTGCTTAGTTGTTCCACCTCTAATTCTACACTTTGTTTCTGTCCTGAACTTCACATTAAATCACATAATTGTTCCTGAAGTCACTGCAAATTTTGTTGCTGATATTTTATCCGAAAATCTCAGAGTCGATTTCTGTTCTGTCACAGTTTTGCGCAGCACAGTGGGCTATTTATATTGGCCAAGCCCTATAATAAGCCGACCTGATCATGAAGAGATGTGATGCTTTGTGAGCCGACTCCGTTTGTTGTTTATAGGCCGACTTGTAGAGGAGTTCTTCCAACGTATTGTTGGCTACCTTGACGAGTATTTACATCAAGTAGTATCATCATTCTTGAGTCATGTCTTCAAGATTATTTGATAAGGTCTTGAGGCATACCATCATTGACTTTACTTCATATACATGACTATATTTATGACAAGATGAAAAATCCTTAAAAAACATCAAGAAGACATCTTTTGACTTATAATAAAAATCCTTGCTCATGAAACCCATGAAGGAAGCTTAACAAAAACACATTTTATTGTCTTTTTCTTCTTCTTTACATAAATACATAATTACATAGTCAACATGAAGACCGACCTAGTTACACTTTTCAACATATAAGAAGGATAGAGACCTTCATTTTTACCGTTTGTGTTCGGTGAAAGAGCTCTGGAGTGTGAAAAAGGGTGAAACTTCTGTTGTTGATTGTGGACTATCTGGGAAACCATTTTTTATTATGTTTGTTCCAAGTAAGACCTTAAGCCTTCATATAGCATTTAATTAGTGTTTTCAATGTTTTTAGTGGTAAAAAAGTGAGTTTTTGGAAAGTCATGCTCAGTGGTAAGGCCGTGTTATACACACTTCTTATTAATAGATAGTGCGTTAGCATGCTCTGATTGGCACAGATGCCCACATTAGCCGGCCCAAAAAAAATTTAAACTTAGTTTGCACCAGTTTGCAGTGATTTGGCCAATAACTGATCCATGAAAAAACTTTATTTGTGAAGGTACAAAGCTATTACCATGAGTATCTATCGTGAACGAGAGCATGAGAGAGAGGAATGGGAAATTGTTACCAATAAGACATGTTTATTAGTTCTCCAGAGGTGAGGATTGCTAAAATATGCTAGACTTGAGATGATGAAAAGGCAGGAGGACCTTTTGAGCTAGATTATCCAATGGTGGGATGAACAACATAATCTATTTCATATCAGGGGTCATAAGCTCTCAATAGAAAAGGAAGATATATACTTTCTAGTTGGCCTATCATGCAGAGGGCCAAGGCCTAATCTGACAGGATCTAGAGTTGATCCTCGAACCACCATGGGACTAATCTAGGCTCACTATATTAACAACACTGCGCCAGTGAGAAACAAAATACCTATAGAATGGATAGGCTCTAGAATTATGAGGTCATTTTTGTGGATGATCGTATTCTTGGCAGGAGCCAAGAGTCAGCATGTGGCCACCACGACCCAGGTACTACTAGCACTGGATTGTTTACAACCACAGATATTTGATTGGTGTGAAGGTGTTTTCCGACGTGTTTGAGAAGAGTTGACAACCTGCAAGATTTCGTCACAAAGAGAGTTTGGGTATGGCATGCTTATTGTCTCATTCATACTAGAGAGAGTGCATGCCATGAGGCCTCAAATGATCATGGATATTGTTGGACCTAGAGAGCCTCGACATGGTTGATGGTCCGCTTTGATGCCTCAGACTGGAGAGGGTCCACTCCGACATTTCTTTGATGATGCATTCTTTGAGTGGCTTTACGGCTAGATCCTAATGATAAAGGATTATCCCTATGTCAGGATGATCCTCCTAGGATATCTATAGTTGAGATTGCCACTTGGCACTCTATAGGGACAAATATCTAAGATGAGAAATCAATTGCTCCAGTATTTTTTGTCTTTTGAATTTTTATGCATTTTTTTTTGTTTAATGGGTGAAAAAGAGTTTTGACATGAAGCACATTGCTTGACACATATGTGGCACCCGTATAACCTGTTGGAGCCCCTTGCTATGCATGGTGAGGAATTATCTACTTAGCAGTGGAGCAGCAACGGAGGCCGCAACAGCTGCCAAAGAGGGAGATGATACACACAATTTGCATGTGTTTGCTAGGAACCTCGAAGGATTGAGCATGGATGTGTCACCTCTTCCCATGAGGGAGATCCTGGTTCATCTGTAGAGACACACAGTGGGTGTGCCAGAGAGATTCTTGGTGTCTCTTAGGAGGTTAGCTAGGGCAGTTATCTGCTATCATGAGCAGCAGGCTCAACAGGAGTAGAGATAGATGTATAGATGTCAGAGTGAGGCTTAGAAAAACCAATTTTTTATAAAACACCCAAGTTTGGAAGATTTTTTGTAATTTTTATGATGAAAAATGTACACTCATGCATGACTCTTTCTATAGTAAATGTGACAAATGCCAATCCAATACATAATTTTCTAATGAATCAAATAATGCATTAGATTCTCTAGGAATGTGTTCAAAAGTAATTAATTGAAATTGACATTCCAGAAGTCATACCCTCAAGTAATAACGTAATGAGACAGGATGTCGGGCGAAATAAAAAATTTTCAAATGCATAACGACTAGATGGGAATCTAACCGGATCACCAGATTGGAGATGTCGTGAGATGCAGATTTAGTGAGGAGTTGGATAACCAATATATACTCAGCAATATTGTTAGTGGCATCACCAATGAATATTCCCCCAGAACCAAGTAGTTAGGACTCAGGTGTATAGAGGACCTAAGGAGCTGATGCAATGTGTCATGTGTGATGACTGGCACCATTCTCATATCCAACATATGGCAAGGATGAAGAAGAAATCTATGTAAAATAAGGGATTATATATGAGAAAAAATACTCAAAACCCCAAAATATTCTAGACACACCAAAAAAAAAAAAAATATCTACATAAAATTACAAATAAAATCCCCAGTAAGATACTAGGCGAAATACTTCTTCAGATAGATCCCATTGCGGGGCTCAGAGAATGGGATTCCATTACAGTCCTAAAGTTCATAAGCCCCTTTATAAAGGACTTTCGTGACAACATATGGACAGAGCCATAATTTTTGAAGTGTTCCTGCCCCCAAGATGTCGTGTTTCTAATCGTAGAGTAGAACGAGATCGTCGACTTGGAAAGAACGAGGCTTGACAAATTTGTTGTATTGAGCTTTAACTCAGTACTTGTGGGCTTCGAGGGCCAGTGGCATACTGACAAGTTTTTTCCAACTGATTGAGAAAGAGCAAGCACTCTTCTTTGACAGATGTGTTGGGTAGGAGCTCAATAGCCAATTTAAGTGATGGAATCTCACAATTGATTGGAAGAACTTATTCCAGACTGTATGCTGACTGGAATGGTGTGCATATTGTAGCGGTATTTACTAATGTTCAGTATGCCCATAACACGGATTATAGTTTTTTATTCCATGTGGTTTTATTATTTCCGACTAACCGACGAATCATGGACTTGAGGATGCCATTTATGGCTTCGAGTTGACCGTTAGCTTGCAGATAGTGGGACGAAGACTGATCTTGTCGAAAACCTAGAATGGAAGTTAACTTCATTGTCATTTGGTTCTAAAAGTGATAACCATGATCTATGAAAATCGACTGGGGTACACCAAAATGATAACTAACCTAATTGAATAGGAAAAGAGCAACGATTTCTCCATCAGCTTGGAAAGTGGGAATGGCTTCAGCCCATTTTGTGAAATAGTCAACCGCAACTACAATGTGGTTGTGTCCATTAGTAGAAGTCAGATTGCATGTTACAAAATGTATTCCCCATTTAGAAAAAGGACTGACAGAGATGACCGGATGCATAGGGGCAAGGTGAGCGCACATTTTCTTCGTAAAAATTTGACACGAATGGCACTTCTGGACCGCAGTGACGCAATCTTTAAAAAAATTGGGCCAGTAGTATCCTGCATGCAATATTTTATGGGCAGTATCTATTCCTAAAATATGAACACCACACGCCCCTGTGTGGAAATCATTTAAAACGTGTTCTTCCTCAATAAGGGTGAGATAACATCGAATAGATGTATCGACACCACGACGATATAGAGTATCGTT
The DNA here is from genome assembly GCA_034641835.2 of Pinus albicaulis. Lineage (NCBI taxonomy): Eukaryota > Viridiplantae > Streptophyta > Pinopsida > Pinales > Pinaceae > Pinus > Pinus albicaulis. The sequence goes on along the minus strand of CM076577.1, from coordinate 296,627,131 downwards.
CAACATGAGATAGTGTTTTTTTTGTGATGAATGTGAAGATTGTCATATGACGTTAGAGTTGGGCAGAACTGTTGAGTTTGGAGGTAGACGATAATTTCCCTGTACTAAGGATCAGTATATTTGACCATATAGACGGATTCATTAGGAAATGGTTCATGAGCTACTTCCTGTGGGTCAACTCTTAGAAGTTCCGACAGTAATTCGACGAAGACTAGATATTTCTTAGCTTTGGCAACAGTGAAAACCAAGTCAAATTTTTGGAGGATTACAATCCATTTGGAATATTTTCCTCCAGTGATCTGGTGAGACAAGATGTGTCGCATGGGATTCTCCAAAGTAATGATGGTAGTCTTCCAAAAAAATATGTAGTATCATAGGTGGGTGATAGAAAAGACCACCATGAGATATAGTTTATCCACATGTGAATATCATAATTAAGGTCCAACAATACCCTTTGAAAGATAATAAATCACATGCTCATTATCGTCATCGTGAACTTGAACCAAAACCATTCCTAGGGAGGATGGTGAGGATGCCAGGTAGAGGAGAAATTCGCATGAATAGTTGGGTTCACTAATAAGTGGGTTGGAAGCGAGTGCCAATTTCATGGCGTCAAACAACAGTTGAGCTTGATCATCCCACATATATGGTACCCCTTTCTCGAGTAAGCGCATAAAGCCTTTCCTCATCTCGGCATAGTTTACGATGAAGCAACATAAGAAGCTTGAATTCCCTTGCAAACGTTGGAGTTGTAGGATGGAATGTGGTGTAGGTAATTCAATAATTTCCCTTACCTTATCAGGATCAACCCTAATCCCATGCTAGGAGAAAATGAATTCAAGAAGACATCCAGAATCAACAAAAAATATGCATTTATGTGAATTCAGACGAATGTTGTAGAACCTACACAGAGTGAATATTTCTCTAAGATGAGCAAGGTGATGAGCCTGTTTCTTGGAATGAGTAGGAATATCATCCAATTAAGCTTGCACAATGTGTCTGATATCGTGAAATGCATAGTCCATTGCCCTTTAAAATGTGGCTCTAACATTCTTCAGATCAAATCGGAGATTTCAATATGAAAATGTCCCCCAAGGATAATTGAAGGTGGTTTTATGTTGATCAACCTTTTTAATTGCAATCTTGTTATATCTCAAAAATCCATCCATAAAGGAGAAATGTTCTTATTTGGAAGAATCGTCGATAATCTGAGCTATAAACAGAGTAGGATAATTATCTTTTAGAGAAGTGACATTCAGATCAATGTAGTCAACAAAGACTTGGATGGTGCCTTGTTTCTTATCTACAGGAACCGAATTGGATACCCATTCTATCAAAGGAACACAATATATGAAACCAGCATGTAATTTTTTTTCAACTTTTGTCTTGATAGCTACTTCTTTGCGAGGGTGGACAGGTTGGACCCTTTGTCGAACAGGCTTGGCATTGTCGTGAATCTTGATTTCATGCTCGATTATAGAAGGATATATGGTGGGCATTTCATCTTAAGACCAAGAAAAAACATCATGGAATTCCCTCAAAATGGAGGTGAAGCATGCAATTTCCTTTGGACTAAAATCTGCTCCAATCTATATATTTCCCATGACAACCGTTTTGGCCAAGATATCTATGAGCATGGTCTTAGAAATATTACTCATGTTGCCTTCCACATCGATAGTTTTCATAATCGTATACACGAATGGAAAAATCTCAGGTGGGTCAAAATACAAGATTTGTATAGTGATTGCATTCGAATCAGACGTCAAAGCGCGATGGTGAAACTCACCCCAAGGTGTAATATTCCAAAAATTTAGCCTTCATCTAAATGGAATATTATAGTTTTTTTTATCACTAGGTAGGTGAATAAGTGGGTAGGGAGGCCCATAAACCCCTTTAGAATGAATAATAACACTCCTAATGTGAAATGAGGAATAATAAGTAGTTAGATTAAGCACCTTTGGGTGTGAATTAGAGGGAATACATGTTGAATAGGTCAACTTTGACCAAGTCAACAACGCTGTCATAGAGGAGTGGCATTCATGATGAGACAATGAAGTTTTAATGGAGGAAAAATTGCATCAGCTTAGTGGAAAGTATGGATGGGACCCAATGTGAGAAGGCTCACATACTATATATGAAGGGGATGGCAGCCATTTTTATTGATTTTTTTAGATTATCATTTGATATTGGTCTGTTTAGACTTTGCATCCTTTTGATGTTTAGCAGGGTTGCTGTGATGTTTAGCACAAGGGTGTTCCTGATCGGGAATCCCTACCTCATCCTCAGGGAAGGAGAGGTTCTTTGGGCTGAATTTCCTCATTCCTACATTCTGGCCAAGCTACCTCCTTCAGCTACAACATAGTTTTTGTTTAGATCTAGGTTGTGTTGCAAGGTGCAGCAAAGGAGGATCACATAGAGCCAATTTTGGGCTTGTTTTTTAGTGGAGAGGTAGCCTATCCATTGGAGGGTTATCAAGGAGGGATCATAGGCATATTTCTACATTTTTGGCATTAGGCCAACCATCTACCATCCCTCACATCATAGTTACAAATCAGATCTACATTATTTTCATAGGCAGTTGTTGGGAGGGTTCATTGAGATTGCCAGGAGGGTCTATTTCTGAGTAGAGGGATCAATGTTCTATTTAGAAATACCATTGGAGGAGGAAATAAACATTTCAGATATATCATAGCCTCATTCTATTCAGTTCCAATTTTCAATGGCATATTAACCCCAGGGTTATTTGTCACATTGTATATTTCTTGGTATTTCTAGCAATATTTTCCGGGTTGGCTAGAAATCATATATTAAAGCCCACATATTATTTTCTGGGAATTTCTGTTGTATCTGGCAGCCATATTTCATTTATGTACATTTACAGCAGCAGCTATACTGATATAGATAGTGTTTTTGCTACTTTATGGCATTCTATACAATAGCAGCAACTCATGTGCTAATTTTTCTGATCATTGGAGACTTGTTCTTATTGCTTGAGTGGCTTGACCCTCAAGATATTTTTGTATATTGTTGTTGATATATTAATAAAATGATTAATGCATATTGATCCCTCTTATGAAATGTTTAGAATTACTGTGTTTTACATTATTATGTCTTGTATTGCTACTATTTCCATTTTGGAATATTACAGTGGTATCAGAGCATAATCTTGGCTCAGCCTGTGAATTCAAGATATTATGCCATTAGAAGAAGAATATTCTCATAGAAATGAGAAGTTATATAGAAGAAATAAAGGCATGAATCCATTATTTAGATAAATGAAGGAAGAGAGGATCTCCTAGCTTCTTTTCCAAACTATGAAAAATATCAAGGAAGATCTCAAGGAGATGAAAGGGGAGAGGTGTAGAGAAATTCCAAGAGGGTTTGAAGGTGAATCAAGCCCTATATACTCACATTATGTGTGTGAGAATTCAGCCACACATGTAGATCCATAGTGCAGTTTATTTCCCACATTCACTGCAAGAAGGATGGAGGAAGAAGATGCACCAAGGGAGGAGACCTTGAGTGACTATCTTCAGGAGTATGAGACTCCATCATGGAGATTCAAAGAGCACTTGAACTTCCAAGGGTTTTGCAAACTCAAGGAAGACAAAAGATATAGCAACCATAATAGAAGCAAGAGAGGTAGAATATTTCTATCTAACTTTGATGGATCAGCAAAGTGCACAACTAAGGCTTGGGTAAAGGAGCTAGATTCCTATTTTCAGCTACACCAAGTTTCAGAAAAGGAGGCCATTAGAGTAGCAGCGCTGCACCTCAAAGGTATGGCCCATGATTGGTGGTTTTATATTTATGCTTCATGTTATTATGCAAATGTAAATACTTATGCAGGGTTCACTAAGAAATTAGTGAGAATATTTGACACTAAACATTGTGAAACATCTTTTGTTGAACCCAAAAACTCAAAACCTTTGCATGAGTTGGAGAGATCTATTTTTCCAACTCCACTCCATATTTCTACTGAAGGGGATAAAAACATGCATAATACCTTCCTAAGGGCAAGATCCCAAATTCTTGAAGAGCCCTCTTCTATAGATAAATACATGGATATTCCTCCTTCAAGGGAAGACCAAGATCTAGGGTCTCTCATTGATGATGAGGCATTTTCAAATATTAATGAAGGGGATGAGAAAAGAAGAGCTAACAATTTTGTACCATCAGGAGGAGATACATCACCACATGGAGATGGGAAGAGAGCCATTGCTTCCATTAGAGGAGCCCTTGTGTCTTTAAAAGGAGTTCCAAATGATCTAACATGTGGGAACCAAAGCACAATTCCGGGGCAACATGTATCAGTTATTGTGCATTGTGAATATTGGCAGATGGAAGGAGAAGGAAGGAAGGAACATCATCAAGGGATGATGAGAATTCACCCTTATCTATTTTAGGAGGCTTTGGTACAGAGGAAGGAGACTATATTACACAGTGAAAGGAGGGACAAATCAGTCCACTCATATATACAGTCCACTTCAGATTTTGATGTCTCACTACATGGGGGCATTCCACCTGGGAGGCCACCAGATTTAGAGTTGGTGAGAGACATCTTGCCATTTGGTTCACCACTCTTAAATCTTGGAAAGGTGGATACTTTGGAGGGATCTAGTACAGTGCAGAAAGTCTAGGATAGAATCAAGGAGGAGGGAGACATTCTCCCATTTTCAGCATTACCCACTCTCACTACATATTCTACACTGATAGAAGTTACTGCAGTGATGGAGGATGGCACCACTATGGTGCAAGAGAGCTGCTCCATGGATTTTGAGAAATAGAGAGTACTTCCTTTGCGGAAGGAATCCTCCATACATTGGAGTATATGGAGGTCACTCATGTTTATATTGGTTAATATCATGAGGTTATTTTTGGATGGTAGCTTCTCATGGGATGCCAAATTCCCAAGATCACCACTTCTACTTGAGCATGAGCAGTTGCATGATGGGCATGGCAGCACTTTGGAGGATGAATTTGGCATGAGGGATGTCAAAGGAAATGATAGCAACATGTGGGGAGCTTCACATTTTAGATCTTCAGCATTGTCTCTCAAGAGGGTTGATCCATATTGGAGGTCTCAACTTTTGGTAGAGAACTCCAAGGATCTTGGTGCTTACATGATTCTTGATGACCTGGAGGGAGATGACAGATACCTGGTGGATGATGAGGTCTTCTATTATTATGGTAGAGTCATCTTGACTAGAGCTTCTGAGCTCAAGGAGAAGTTGTTACATGCAGCACATGTGGACTTTCTTTCCATGCACTTTGATGCATTTCATTCTTTGATGGAAGAGTTCACTTGGGAGGGAATCCAGCAAGATGTATATTATCATATGGAGAGATGCATAGCCCAGATGATGATGGAGAGGTTGTCACAACCACTTCTCTATTAATTGAGAATGAGGGAGAACTTACAATTGAACCATTTCATATTAATGACCAAGGTACATAGTAGAGGATGTACATTTATGCATGATGGTTTGTACTTCTTTACTTTTTGTGAGTAGCATGTTGTACCAAGGAGGATTTTTCCTTCTTTTATATGGTATTTTGATGTACTTGAGGCCATTTGTAGCATTGATGTTGGCCATGCTATTGGTGGTTTGTGGGGGAGGCCACATTATTCTTGGTGTGCACCATTGGCACCACATGTTACTTTTATGACCCTATCTTGTAGGATGATTGTGGCAGCAAAAAAGTGGCTGAAAAGACACTTGTTATTCTCAGTTTCAAGGCAGGCAGGGGATGCATTGTGTTGGTTCCATATGTGGAACTATGATCCACCTCCCAGTTGTCATATGGCAACTTGTTTCTATTTTTTTTTGCTCCCATATATTGATGATGTTCTTATGTTTATGGGAAGCTTTGTTGGGAGGGTGGCACAAGAGTTGAAGGTGCCCATTGGGAGTATGACTCTCCACACTTTATATATTGCATGTTTTAGGAGAAACCATGGGAAAACCATGATTTCCACACTACATCTCTTGTCTTCATGTGGGAGGAGCCATTTGGAGAACTTGAGTTCTTGGGATAGGCACTTCATGGATGTTTTGTTTGGTGGGGTGACTTGGGTCATTCTTGGAGGCCATAATATTTCAGCCCAAGATTAGCAGAAGCCCCATACACACCATAAATGGAAATTAAAACAACTTGGGGGGGGGGGGTGGATTTAATCTCTCCATGTAGCCCCAATACATTGCATAAACCGGGGGTTGAGGATTTCTTTGATGAGCTACCTAGAATGGCTCATTTCATTTGGATGATAGCATGGGTATGGGAATCTCTCATTAGGAATGAGATCCCCTATGTTTTTCATCACTCCTACCTTGAGGAGGCCATTGGATAGCAAGAAGGTTTCCACTTACACCTTCCACTTTCTCATGATGTGAGCCATTTGGTTTTGCATACTTGGAAGGAACCATTGGAGGGAGATTTATTGTAGATTATTTTGAGAAGTGGTGGGGACTATTGATGAGGAGGCCACAAGAGGAGGAAGGGAGGAATTTTTCTCCACCTTTAGGACAAGCAACATTTTGGAGGGGAGGATTGTAATATTCCAAAAATTTATCCTTCATCTAAATGGAATATTATAGTTTGTTTTATCACTAGGTAGGTGAATAAGTGGGTAGGGAGGCCCATAAACACCTTTAGAAGGAATAATAACACTCCTAATGTGAAAGGAGGAAGAATAAGAAGCTGGATTAAGCCCCTTTGGGTGTGAATTGGAGGGAATACATGTTGAATAGGTCAACTTTGACCAAGTCAACAGCACTGTCATAGAGGAGTGGCATTCATGATGAGACAACGCAATTTTAGTGGAGGACAGCTTGCATGAGCTTAGTGGAAAGTATGGATGGGACCTAATGTGAGAAGGCTTACAAAATATATAATGTATGGGATGGAAACCATTTTTATTTATGTTTTTAGATTATCATTTGAGATTGGTCTGTTTAGACTTTGCATCCTTTTGTTGTTTAGCAGGGTTGCTGTGCTGTTTAGCACAAGGGTGTTCCTGATCGGGAATTCCTACCTCATCCTCAGGGAAGGAGAGGTTCTTTGGGCTTCATTTACTCATTTTGGAATTCTATCCAAGCTACCTCCTTCAGCTACAATGCAGTTTCTGTTTAGAGATGGGTTGTGTTGCAGGGTGCAGCAAAGGAGGATCACATAGAGCCAATTTTGGGCTTGTTTTTCAGTGGAGAGGTAGCCTATCCATTGGAGGGTCAGCAAGGAGGGCTCCTGGGCATATTTATACATTTTTTTCATTATTCCAACCATCTACCATCCCTCATAGTGTAGTTACAAATCAGATCTGCATTATTTTCAGAGGCAGTTGCTGGGAGGGTTCATTGAGCTCATCAAGAGGGTCTATTTCTGAGTAAAGGGATTAGCCTTATATTAAGAAATGTCATTGGAGGAGGACATAATCATTTCAGATATGTCATAGCCTCATTATATTCAGTTCCAGTTTGCAGTGGCATATTAACCCCAGGGTTATTTGTCACATTGTATATTTCTTGGTATTTCTGGAAATCTTTTCCCGGTTGGCTAGAAATCATGTATTAGAGCCCACATATTCTTTTCTGGGAATTTATTTTTTCTCTATCAACCATATTTCATTTATGTATTTTTACAGTAGTATCTATACTGATATAGATAGTGCTATCACTACTTTTTGGCATACTATACAGTAGCAGCAACTCATGTGTTGATTTTTCTGATCATTGGAGGCTTGTTCTTATTGCTTGAGTGGATTGACCCTCAAGATATTTTTGTATATTGTTGTTGATATCTTAATAAAATGATAGTTGAATATTGATCCCTCTTATGACATGTTTATAATTTCTATTTTTTACATTATTATGTCTTGTATTGCTACTATTTCCATTTTGGAATATTACACAAGGTCGTTCTTCTAGAGACATGATCTCTCGGTAGCTTCTTAGAAGGAACAATGTTGGGCAAGATGGTGGTACCATTAGTTTAATCCAAAGTATTGGAGGGTTAAAATGCTAATTGGGTTACCTGATAATCCAACTCAGCCAATCATAGTGGCATCTGATCTCCGTAGGAATCAATTTATGAACACGTCGGTAGGATCCAAGGGTCGATAGAGCCATTTGAGATGCTGGATATCATTGAAACCATGTGTGGAACCTCAGGTGGCAGGAGAGGAAAGAAACCTGTGAGGGAATATGCCTTTAGTAGACTGATACTGGTGCTGATGTAAGAGTGAAGAACTCCTCCTACTAGGGGAACCATGTTGGTAGGTAATGTGGAATAATCCGGGGTGAAAAATGATAGTTGGTCCACTATGACTATCTTCCCATCCAAAGGAAAAAGCATGAGTCAGAAAATCAAAGAGACAATGGAAGTCATCGCATAACACCAACTGCGACCCAAAAAGAATATTATAGTTGAGATAACGATCTACAACTTCGATGTCCACAGTTATCGTTTTCCCACTAAGTGTAATGGGGCAGCTAGCACGGTAGCCTTTTTGGAGGAAGGTGTGACCATCGAATGCTTTGAGGGAATTTGAGGGTGGAAAAAAAGTAGGAGAACCCAAATCAATCTAGTACACAGTTGATATTACGTAGGTCGAAGTGCCTTCATCTATGACAGTGCGATGGATTCGCCTCCCTTTCGACACAAATTGAACCTAGAAATAAAGCTGGTGTGAAAGGCGAGGTTTACATTTTTGCATGTCGAATATGTCTAGCATAGAATCTTGGGGGTCAATTCCACCAATGGGAAAAACAGAGATTTCCTTTGTGTTGGGAAGGTTTTCAACACTTCAAGTGCAGACATAGCTGACGGTGCTTGCGCCAAGTCTTCTACAATGTTGTAGTCCTGGGAAACACATGTAGAGGTGTTATGATTCATGTATATAAGGGTCCCTTTGGGGGGATGAATGACAGGGTCAACAATAGACCTTTTGATATGAATATCATTAGAAAGTGGTGGATTCGAACTTGAACCAGGTTCGTGAGCATCAATGACTAGATTTCCATAGGTTTTGGCTTAGGTTTGTAGCTCAACGGTCTCCATGCAATAAATGGCATATGATCCTTCACTGAAAGGATGAGCACCACCATTGTCCCTTTGCGAGGGTTGTGGTTGGTTTACAACCATGTGTTGTTGCTGCTATAGATTAGGGAAAGGGTTGTGAAGGATGGCAGGTTTCCTTCCAGAATCCTTTTGCATGATAAAATATGTGCATTCCTGCAGCCGAGGACATTTATATCTCAAGTGGTCCTCCGCACAAATTTTCTTAGGGAATCTGATATTTTTTTCCTTCCCTTTATTAGTTTTAGCAACGTTTCTCTGATTTGGATTATTCTGAGTGTTGGGCTTCTCTTCAAAAGGAGCGGTCCTTTTCTTATTCTTCTTATTCTTACCAATAGGTTTTTGTGTATACTGCACATATTGTACCTTAGCGGTGGGAAGAGTAGACGATTGGGTAGGGCAGGTGGCAGCCGAAGATGGATGGGAAGCGTGCCCTCTGAGATGTTTTACAACAACACCAGAAGTTGTACCCACGAGGTTGTCGACATGTGCTCCGGTTTGTTGAGTAGTAGAAGGATTCAGGTTGCTAGGAGCATAGGGGAGTAACTCATACAATGTGCCGGATTGAAAATAGATGAGATATAGATGTTGTGCATGATGGATGGATTGTTCCTTTGAGACTGCACTAGACGGGAAAACATCCTTAGGAAGGGGTAACAAGAGTGACTTGAAAAAATAGTTCGATAATAGGTGATCCAGGATTGGCACTTTGACTATCCTCCACCTACGTCTACATTCATGAATGTGATCAGAGATGTGGGTGGTGATGTCTTGGCGCAACAAGGTTAAGAGTTTCGTTCTGGTTTCGTGTCGAATAGGTAGTTGAAATTTCTTAAGACATTTCATTGCTAAGGCACCAATTGTATTGACTATAGCTTGTGGTAACTCAATGTACCATTTGGCAGCATTTCCTGTGAGAGTGTGGGGAAAGAGTCTGAGCCGGATAATATTTTCCACCATGGAATTAGAAACATGCCATAAATGAAAGGTGGTGATATGTGTATCTGGATGCTCCCCTTGTTTCCCTTCGAACTTAGGGATATTTGATGAAATATTATATGGTATAGGAGGCCAAAACATGTTATGATTGATGGGATGTTGGTCAATTTATATAGATCAGGGATGTCTAAAGCTACCAAGAATGAAAATTGTGTTTTTGCCCCGGAGTCCAATCAAGGAGGTGTTGGTTGACCATTTTGACCTTAGGGTCCTCCCATCAAAGTTTTTCCAATGGGATAAGTAGGACTTGTCTGATAATAATTTCTAGCTAGTGGAGGTGTAGGGAAGTAATGTTGTTGTCCATAGAGGATAATGTACTGGGGGACAAATGGTTGGTTTCCCCCAGGGTAATAGTTTCCCCCTTACCCCAATTGGTTTTGGGGAAGGGTCGCCCAAATAGACGCGATAGAGTTTGCATGTGGCATACTACTAATCGCATAATTTACCATTTGCATAGACCCTATAACATTAATTTGACCACTAAGAGGAATGGAATTAAAAATGGATGAACCTGCTTGTCCCATAGAATGTAGGGGTATATAAGTGCCCCCTGGGATGTAAGTGTTGGTAACACTACCCCCCGGCATAGCAGTCGAGGGTTTCTAACTCAACAAGGGATTCCAAATGAAAGGGTCACTGAAGGGAACCAAGGTAGCCCTTCTAGTGGAAGCGGAAGCTGAAAGTTCAGGAGCAAACACGATAGGAGCAGATACCGAAGAGTTCAGAATTCCACTCATATTTTTTGTGACCAAGTTGCTAGGACTAGGAATATTCTAGCTACTATGGTTTCTAGTCAGCTATGAAGAACTGACAACTGGCAAGGAAGATGGTGGTGGAACCGAGTTGGCCACTAGCGACAATGACCCATAGGTTGCCTATTTTGTAGTGGATGTGGATGCAGTGAAAGACATGGTTGGTACTGGTGCTATTTGAATCAATAGTGGCTCCAATGGGTCAGTGAGAAGAGGATTATAAGGAGGCTCAACTCCTTCCATGAAAGGATCCTCAGGAAATTCCATAATGTGAGCAGAAATGTGTAAATCAAGGGTCAACACTGGAGACTACTCTTCCAAAGAAGGCACTAGGTCACCGAGACTTAACACCTCCCCTATTGTCAATGGAGGGATACCTTGCTGCCACCTAGAAAGATGACGAGGGTCGAAGGATGCCACAGTGACCAGTTAATTTTAACAAATTTTTTAAGTGATATATTATCAAGCCTTAGTAATAGTAGAACCAAACACCTAAAAAAAAGAACTCTAAAGTCAATCAATCAAGAAGCTATAGGGGTAAGAACCTGTCTAAGTACTATAGTTCGCTGGAGATGAAACCCAGTATCGCAATAGAAAACAAAGTGAGTTGGTCATATGTATAGTTATGGTTACCCTTGATCTTCATCTAAACCTTAGATAATGGGGCCAAGCACTCTCGTGAAGACAAGTACCCTCCCAAAAACCGAAGACAAAGTAGGTTTGTCTGTGTCAAGTACTAGGGCAGCTCGCCCCAGTCACCTTGTGTACGTCCCTAGAAGTATGGAAACTATGATACCTCAAATCACAGAAACTATCAGGGGGACCACGGTCGTAGACAACACATTGTATGGGCAGAACAACTAGATCCTTGATCTAGTTTTGACGTCCCCAAGGGGAACACCAATACAAAAAATTCCCACTATTATGCGATCAAAGGTAGGCTACCTTCTCACACACCCTAGTGTTGTCTCATGTTTAACTCCATTATGAGTGGAGTGGTCCCAATAGTATGAGTGCAATAGCATTTTCACTCTTTAATGACACTACTCTCAAGTTTTGCAATCTTGGGCAGTTTTCTCACTCTTCCTATCCCGAGATCCTAGCTTGTACTAATGTTGGTGTAAGCTCAAAAAAGAGTTATTGATTGATTTTATTAGTGCTTAATTTTGGTGTACTTGATTATAAGTCTACGGAGGGGGATTGGACATATGAAATTTTATACGACTCTAACTCAAACCATGTAGAAAATGTTTTTTAGATTTAATTTGATGAAAGAGTTATTTCTATAAGGAGAAATTTTTCACACATCCATGAAACAGTAAACATACAATAATGTAGTTCATCAAAATATTCAGATATCTATCCCCACTAACATCTATTTAACCCAAAATTTACAGAATTAAATCAGCTGTCTCAGAAAAACTAAAAAAAAATTGTTTATTTTCAAAAAGTAAATGCAACTAAGCTAACTTTTCAAACAAGAAAAAATAATATGCTAGCAGGAAACCAAGCATAGATATATAGTATACAGAATCCAAACTGACAGTCAGCAACTCAACAGCTAGGGAATCACATCAAGGGTGAAATAACAAATTTTAGGCTGAGAAATGTTGCCTAGCAAGGACTACAATGCCTTAATAGCAAGACTAACGCATTGTTCTCAAGTAGGAGTTGCATTATAACACTCTGGAACACACACGGGGGGTGCGTTACTAAGGATAAATTGAAAATAATGGTCAGGAAAGGTTTGTTCTGGACAATGTGAGCTGATGAAATGGTCACATATCACATGAAATTATCAGAAAGGGATGTGAGCAAAACCAGAAGTAATAGAGGGAAATAACCAAAGGCTTGGAAATAAACAATCGGGAACTAAGGATTAGACCCCAGCGGAGTCACCAATTCTGCTTAGGGGTAAAATGGACAGGTGGTAGCTGGAGTAAGATCCCTCTTGGGCCTTCCCGGGACCCAAGGCAAAAGTCAAATTAGCTACAGCATTCACAAAGATAATACATGCATGTTCATACTAATTCTTGATTGAAAAATTGAAGTATTAAAGGATTACCTCGATGTATAAGGCAGGTCTGCTGGAGAGCGCAATGTAGTGTGGTGAAAGTCCTCCTCACTGGCTCCAATTCTGAATCCTACAAAAAAACAACGAACTATCATAATATTCACAGTATTATCACTACAAACAATCAAACAAGTATATAATAAAACAATAAACCATGTAAATCTCATCCACTTATAACATGTATCTTAAACAAATAAAGAATAGATACATCAATAAGGCACTAAGTGGACAAAATAGAGGCAGTTCTATTATTCAAAGAAGGAAGATTATAGCCATCAGTTTGGTCAAGCTTCCCTCAGTCCTCTAACTCCAAGATATCTCTTGTCAATATCCAAGTGTGACAATTCTTAGGCCAAAAGTTCTCAATGAACCAAGCCAACCATGAAATCTCACACTCAACAACAAAAGTTTTCTCCTCACACAATAAACCTTTTGACCTTTGGCAATGATCCCTAGCCTCCAATTTATAAGATTTTGGGAGGATCAACCTTGCCATTCTTCTCCATTAGTTCGAATACGGAAAAATCCATGATGTTTCCATGATTTTATAATTTTTTCCCTCTTTGGATGCTTAGTTGGGTTTAGTAATGTCCAATCAGAGGTCTTCACCACAGGTTGCCTGATTTTTGGACTAAATCCTTGAGAAAAAGCTGGAAATTTCTGTTAGTTAGTCTGGAATTTTTCCCTTCTTCTTCATGAAACACGGGTAACGCTGCCCTTTTGTAATATTCCAAAATGGGAAAATCAGCAATATAAACACCAAAAACGTTTTTTTCAAAAATTTATGCTATAACAGTTAAGAAAATCCCATGGATCCATTATTTTATACATTATAGTAAGAAAATCTACAAGGAGATCAAAAACAAATCATTATTGCTTAGTTAAACAAGCCTCCCAAGCCCAAAACAACCCCAAAATCACTGCAACCCCATGACTACTGCAACACATAAATGATGAAGCAAGTGACAACACAGTTTACTGAGGGTTTATTCTAAAAAAATAGAGATACAAATGGATCTACTAATATATTACTAAAGAGATATAAAAAACTGAGATCTAGTCTCTTTTACACAAATCCAAGATAACCCAGCAAGGGTTTCTTGATAGGCATGAAATACAAAAAGTATATATTGTATATCTATGGCTAAATCACGATGTCTAGTTAAAAATATACATAAATATGGCTAAGAAATCAAATAAATGGTTGTATCTCCTCCTTACTAGCTCTCCGGGTAAAAGGTTGATCCTTTCACTAGGAAACTAGCTCGCAATCAGGGGTTTTGACCCTTCCACTGCAACACCATGAAAAATAACGTAGTTCCTCCAAGAGACTGCATTGTGGTTGTAGGTGACTACTTGGCCCAATGCTAGATGGTGGAAATGAAGTCCATAATCCTCCTCTCAGATTTCTTCAACAAGTCCTCTAAGAAAGAGTGGGGAATTCCCGCATGAGAATACCCTTGTACTAAACAGTACAACAAACCCAGCTAAACAACTGAAGAATGCAATAAGTCATAAGACTCAAACATAAAATAATATTCTCAATACCTCATATGGCTACCATTCCCTTCATCATATACTTGATGAGCTTCCTCACCTTGGGTCCCACCCATTTATGAGGTTACTTCCATGCAAAGATTCCTCCTCCAAAATTACGTTGTCTCCACTAGCTCCACTCTCTCATTTACAACGTTGTTTGATTTGGTCAACCTTGACCTTGTCCACATGCATTATCCCCTGTTCACACATAAGGGTTCTTTATCCATCTATGAATATGATCCATTTTCACATTAAGATGGATTTTATGCCTACTAAAGAGATTTATGGGCCTCCCTACCCATTTATTCATCTAACTAAATGTCAAGAAAAAATTAATATTCCAATTAGCTGCATGCTAATTTAGGAATATTACAGTCCTTCCCTCCCAAATGTTGCTTGTCCTCAAGCAACTGCAAGGATAGAACTAAATAGCGTCCTCTCTTCCTCCTGTAGCATACTCATATGATAAACTCCTCCAAGGAACAAGATGTTGTCTTATCAATAAATCTCCAAGTTGCCCCTCTCAAGTAAGTGAGTTAGATTTTGGTAACCATCCCAAATAGCTATCATCATGTAGAAGTAAAACATCCATGGAGGCAAAAATGTGTTGTCTAGAGGCCTTCTTGAGGCATGGAATCTGAAATATGTTGGGAATTATCATTCCCATGTGAATTCCCCATCCCAAAGCTATCATCCATACAAAATGAGCCATCCTCCAAAATGGTAACCCATGAAAAATCTCCTCCACCTTTGGCTCCTGCAATGTAGGTGGGCTGCATAACTGATCATGGTAGATAAAATGGCATACCCCATGCTGTCTCTCTCTCCACTTATGATAAGTGTAGAGTAGCTGCTGATTTTGGGCTGCAATAATGTTGCCTTCAAGAGGCAAGAAGAAGACTAGATCTTCAAAGATCCTCTCTCTAGATTCATGAATCATGCTGGCCCAAACCATCCCATGCAAATTGAATGGTACATCATCACCATATGGTATCAAAATTAGAAATATGTTGAAGGTTATGTGTAGGTTTGGATGATACCAATGGTTCTCCAGTGGATACAACACAATTTTACCAACTATTGTTTTAGAACATCATGTGGCAAGTTGTCCTCCAACAAGTTTCTAGCTGTGCATTTTTGCTCATCTACTATGAGGTATTAAATGGCATTATATATTAGTTGAGCATAATAATAATAACACCACACTTTCACAAGGTCATGCAAATAAGGGTTATCTCCATCATAAATGTTGGTCCTAGAATGACCATGAAACCCAAAGATAGTCTTCCCTTCTTGTGGAGCAATGTACTATACATAGATGGTGAGAAGATGCAAATAATTTATGAAATGATCAATAAGTACAAACATACATTTCTTATCATGCATTGTGATTAAGCTGAAAGTGATATCTATATATGATTCCTCCCATAAGAATTTCTTCATAAAGGTCTGCAAAATGAAGGGGTGCATACTCCCCTTGGAATACTGTAATATTCCTACTTAGCCCTTGCTAAGAGGAATATTCATTTTTGTTTTAATTTTTGTTGTATGAATAAATAAATAAAGGAGGACATGTAAAACTCCTGAAAAGGATGAATAAATCAATGCCCATGTGAACAAAGATAAATTAGGGCCATGTAAATAATCACTTGCAGGTGTGAAAGAGGTTTGAGTTGAAGATTGGGTCAACCTTGACCAAATCTACAACGCTATCTAGGTTCAATGCATCTCCAAAAGGGACAGCATAGTTCTAGAAGGAGGCCTCTCATGTGAAAAGAGGCAAATCATCAAGGTGGTTTAGGGTTTTCAAAGAATTTTCATCTTATAAAAGGAGAGGGAGGGCAACAAGAGAAGGTTGTTAATTGATCATATTTCTGAGTATTTTTCTGCTTAGACAAATACCATTCTCTGTTGTTTAGTGGAGGATTGTGTTTGGAATTCCTATTTAGGGATTTCACCTCTTCCTTTGAGGATTCTTGTAGGAGTGTTTTGCTGAATTGATCCACTATCAGGCTTGAGTCCAAGCTCTACTTACATTGCAAGCGCTGATCCATTGAGGTTTTTGCTACCTCTGCAAGCTACAGCAAGTGGGAGTCTAGATCTACAGGGATCTAGTGTATTTTGGGAGCCTCTTCTCATGGAGTGTGTCTTTTAACCTCCTCGAAGAGTGTCTCTTCTCTTTGTGCTTCAGATCTGCAATTTTGTAGTGGTTATCTATGTCCTTTGAGCTACAATGATGTTCATCTTGATGGACTGCGTTATTTTGGTGTGAGGCTCTTCATGGTGTTTTGCTCATAGTTTAGATCAGAGATCTCTAGTGCTGGGCTTGCCTTCCACTTGGTGATCCATGGATAAGCTTGTTGATCCATGTTCTATTTAGATCTTATCCATTGTAATGAAATTCTCTATTCATAAATTTACTGCAGCAATTTCCAGATCTACAACTTGTTTCTCAGATCTACTCCGATTTATGCATGCTTTTGCCAAAATTCCAAGGGGATCTTGAAGAGAAAACTATCTAGTTTCCAGATCTGAAATAGATCTGATGTTTTTTCCATAGATCTGCCATATATCTGAGTTGTAACTTCTAGCAGCTGAATCTCCTTAAAAATAACGCTGTTGAGCCATTTCTGCAAATGTACATGTGTTATAGCTCGCTTTTTTGAAGATTTCTTGCTATATTGTCTCATTAATTCTACTGTATATTGAAAGGGCTTCATTATAATGCTGAATTTATACTGTATTAATAAAATATGAACCTCCTTTCTGATCTCCTCTGAATATCTGATAAAACTGAGCAATTCCTGAAGCAGTGTTTGCATTTGGCTGCAACCTTCCTCTTTGGGTGCATTTTAGCTAGTCTAGTTTTTGGGAGATCTGTTTAGTGTGTCTAAACTGATTTTTTTTAGATGAAATTCCATACATAAGGCCCATACAGCATAAATAAGAGGAAACAAGTCCTGATCTACATTTATGTTGCACATTTTTTCTTATACAACATTTTTCTTGAGCACATTGTTGATATTCCTTAAAAAGGGATATTACAGTGGTATCAGAGCTCCTTTCTTGGCACATCTTGTGCTTGCCTTGGAGCACCAGTGATGCTACACTCAAAATAAGATGATCCTCTTACTGAGAGGGAGAAGAGATACCAGAATATAAGTCATAAAAATTATGACTACACTAATGATGATCCTGACAAGGGTCAAGACAAGGGGAAAGACCCTGAAGCTGTGAATGATAAGGAAGCAGAGGAGTTTGCAAAAAATATTTTGGATACCATGAAATATATTTCCAAGGAGATCAAAGAGATGAGGGTGGAAATAATGAGGGAATATCCTGGGAGATTTCAGTTGGGAGAAAGCTCAGATATGTCTCATCATGGGACTGGTCAACCAGTGAATCTGCCACCAGCCTCACAAGCTTCACAATGCTCCACTATGCCTACATTCTTGGTTCTGGAGAATGAAGGACCACATGAGCAAGCTTCTCTTGAAGAATACTTTGTGGAGTATGACTCTCAGAGTCATAGATTCAAGGATAACTTGAGTTTCCAAGACTTTTGTCACATCAAGGACAGAAGAAGACCAAGGCAGCAGTATAGAGATGGTGGTTTCTTTCATGGTAAACACCACACCATGGGTAGATTCTTTTTTCCCAAGTTTGATGGATCATCCTCCAGTTCTTCCAAGGCATGGGTAGAAAGGTTGGATATCTATTTCCAGTTGAACAAAGTCCCTGAAGTTGAGGCCATCAAGATTGCAGCACTGCACTTTGAAGGTGAAGCACACAATTGGTGGTTTTTTTAGTGTCAGTCTAGTCATACTTCCATCAGTGATCAAAATTTCTCTTTTGCATTTGCATATTAGGAGTCCCATACCATAAATTTTTACCATTCTATTAGGTCATAGATTCATTGATGGTAGTGGTCTTTCATCAGTTTTCCCTCATGTGAAACTTGTTGATTCTCCTTTCTATGGTCTTTATTCATGAGTCACTTTAACTCTATGAGTCATGTAGTAGGTCATAGGATGGGTCTCATTAGGTTCCAGGATCTCATCATGGTCAAATTAATGAGTAAAGTGTCAATAAATGTCAGCAAAATCATGAGGAAGTCTAATAAACTCAAAGTCATAGCATCTGGGAAGATCAAAGAAATGTTTTATTGAGTTTGATGTAATTTTCACTCCAAGACCATGTTTTGAGGTGAAAACATGATACTTTGCCTTTATTTCCATCTTTTATGTAATTTTATGTCATCATATGTAATAAGTCACACTTCAGAAGCTGTTATCTCCACAAAGTCACCACCCTGCCTTTCAGAGAAGTTTTACATAGAATTTTTAGTGTAAAATCATGTTATAAGTGTGATCATCAAAAAGAGGCCGGAAAGAGCTTTCCAACGGTATGTTTTACTCTCAAAACTGACTCCTGGATCGAAAATTATGCCTAAGTGAAAAAAACTTCCCTATAGCCTAACCCTACCCCCTTTTCCCATTTGCCCTTAAACTTTATTTCATAAAAGTTTAACATTTTTCTTTATAAACCCCCTTTTCCCCTATCTGATGACATAATTTCATTCCCAAAGTTCTTTTGACTCATAAAACACCCCCGATGCAATTAAATATTCCCCTCAGATCCAATCCCTTTTCCCTTTCCCGATCCAATCGCATTACCCCTCCTCCGATCGCAATCGTACTATACAAATTGCACATCTTGATTGACCCTTGTGATCACAAAAACTCTAATGCGATTGATCACAACGTTAAAATGCATAACCTCGATTAACCCTGCCCAATTACATCCCAACCGTTGATCCCCTTAAAGATCCGACGGCCCATATGCGATCGCATCATCGCAATCGCACGTCCCGATCGACCCTCTCTGATTGACCCTTCCCTGATTTCTCTGATTGCGATTAACTCCGCTCCCCTAATTGCATTTGCACCGTCGATCTTCCCTTTTCATCAGACAGCCCATAGCCAATCGCACCATCGCAATCAGCCATTTCCGCTGCTCCAAACTCTCGCTCCGTTCGCCTCCCGATTTCCGATTGCGATTGACTCCTGGGTCCCACCTTTAAACCTTCCACCCTTTACAAATTGAAAAGGGTCTTTCCCTATGTAAAATGGAAAATTTCATTTTATTCAAGTTTTCAAAGGGATTCCTCCCGTTTCTCATCGCATCGGCTTTTCCACTATCACATCACATCTTTTCTATTGTTATATTATACAACACCTCCTTTCCACCCCGATTGTGATTATGATTTCCCCTTTGGGTCCCACTTAAGCTTTCCGCCCATTTCCCAAATAAATGCAGATTTTTCCTTTGCAAAGAACAAAAAATCATTTTGTTTGTTTTCGAAGGATTTATGTTATCGGACTTTGTTTTTAATTATCCCTGCCTTATTGTATTACCCCATCGCTTATCCCCAATCGCAATTGGCCAAAATCCTATTGTGTAATACACCCACCCCAAGCCCCGATCTCCGATTGCAATTGTGATTTCTCCTCTCCCTCTATACACCATCGCATCGCATATATCCAAATCTCTCTATTCCAAAATACTTCCCCTCTTCCGATTGCGATTGCGATTCGGCTCACCTCCTTTCCCTTTGCTCTTCCTCATTCAAAATGAGTTTTTACTTCACTAAAAGGCATAATTTCATTTTAATTCGTTCCAAAGGCGTTCTCTTCAAAAGTGGATTTTTCATCAAAGAGTGATAACAGAAAAAAACAACTAAAGGGATGAGAGCTAATTATGAAACAATTCTTTAGATTGCCTATTTTTCATTCATCCAGTGTAACAGCGAAATCAATAGATGGCCAAAAATATACTGTTTTTCCTTCTTTTCAAGAGCAAAATTGTTGGTCTCTTTCCTATGTTCAGATTCTAGTGAAACATATCCTCTTTCTGTGGATCTACTTCCCACAAATTTCTGTCTATTTAATGTAATTTTTAGTCATTTGTAAATAGTCAGTAAGAAGGGGAATATAGTGTGGAATAGTTTGGAAATTCAGGAGGACGCTCTGTGCTCCATTGTAATAGTTTGACAGGGAATTAATAAAGATATGTAGCTCTAATTTGTGGGATCCCTGTGATATGGATTTTAGCATTGTTTCTCTCTTTTGTGTTCATATGTTAAATTTTATGTTTACCATTCATTCATAAAAAATTTTGGTTGAATGTTTTCAATATAGATAGGTAGAATCCATTTTTAATGCTCTGCCTTGGGAAATCATTCAATATTTTGTGTTTTCTTCTGTTTGAAAAGGATCCATCTCCTATGCCCTTTTCATTTATTCACCAGTCTTATCATCCCATCATTATTAAACTTAATTTCTAAAATCTCCTGCCTACCTTGCCCCATGAAATACCTTGTATCCCTGATTTAATTCCCCAGATTCAAACTGCCCTATCTGTTCCATACAACCCTAGGGATTCATTTAAAACATTTCTTATCATTATATCTAGCCTAATATCAGTTTTCTTGTTATACTTCATTGAATATTTTTCACGGAGAGAGCCCTCTCCTGACCTTGTAGGGCTAGATACAAGGCTGAGCGTGGTTTGACGTTACCCTGATTTGTCTTTTTCAGCCTGAGGTTCAAATTAGGTGCTTACAGGCTCCATGGATTGTCCACATTGGGACACATCAATGTGAATACCTATGATGAGTTCACTAGAATACTGGTGGAGAGGTTTTCCAGGAAGGATCATGAAGCACCCTTCATAAGCCTTGCAAAACTGAAGCAGTCAAGAGATGCAGAGACTTACATCTCTGAGTTTTTAAGATTATCAGTCATGGTTCCTGATCTATCTGTAGCAAGGAGAGTCTACATGTTCATTGATGGCCTGGAGGAACCCTTGCTTGGATTGGTTAAATCTACCAAGCCCATCACTTTGCATGATGCCATTGAGAGAGCTAGAGATCTCCAAGATGCCTTGCCAAAAGCAAAGGAAACTTTCCAAAGCAAGGCCCCTCACTTTTCTAAGGGAAAATAAGGAAAAATTGCTCCTCTCAAGGAGAGCTCTTTAAAGAAACCTCTTGATATTGATCTCAGGAGGGAATTGAGGAAGAAGAATCTGTGCTTCACTTTCCAAGTGTCATGGGTACCCAAACATGGGTGTGCTGCTGGAAGAGCACACTACATATAAGTCTTCTCTAATTTGGAGGAGGAAGATGATGATGACGAACCTAGGAAGGGTCATAGCGCTGAAGATGAGGAGGAAGAACAAACACCCACCAGAGATGGGAAGGGAGCCTTTGCTCCAACCAGTGGGACTCTTTCCTCTTTGAGAGGAGTGCTTAAGTACTTGAACCTAAGATTACAAGGTTCAGTTATGAATCAGAGAGTATCGGTACTGATTGACAGTGGGGCAACCCAACAATTTATTGATGCTCACCTTGCGCAAAAGGGGGGAATCCCCACTGATACTTTTGAGGGATTTTCTGTCTTGGTTCTAGGAGATAGGACCATGCAGTGCATGCAATATGTTCCATCACTCTCTATCACTATGGGATCCTACACCCTAGTGGATCATTTATTTGTGGTTGACATACTAGACACCAAAATCATCTTGGGTGTCCAATGGTTGATTACCTTGGGGAAGGTTACCACTTATTGGAAAGCTTTGCAAATGGATCGGGTGGAGTTGAAGAGTGGGAAACCACAAATGATCCAAGGCATGCACACTTATCCTTCACCTAATGTTTCCACACAAACAACAGAGATGGATTTGTGATGTGGAAGCAGGGATCTCACAATCCCTTCTCTCATGTTCATGAGGATGATGCAAGGGACATTCTTAGATTATGGAAAGCCACCTGGAATGCCATCATATTTAGATCTTGTGGGGGAAGCCTCACAAAGTACTTCTCCAAATCTAAATCCAGGAAGGATTGGAACAATAGAAGACCAAGCTACAGCGTTGTGGGAGGAAACAAATGGGAGGAGTAGCCTTCCATCACAAACATTTGGCATGAAATATTCCAAGGAAAAGAAGAGGAAGATCATAAACATGATAGATGTTTCTATGGGGGTATCACCAGCACTGTTATTGTTGGAGAGTGTGGATCCATATTGGAGATCTCAAATCCTTGTGGAGTACTCCAAAGATCTTCACAACGGGATGATTCTAGATGGCATGAAGTGAGAGGGAGGCTATTTGGTCCATGAAGGGGTCATCTATCATCTTGGTATATTATTCTTGTCTAAAGCCTCCAACCTTAAGCAAGAGATAATACAAAGGGCACATAAAGAGTTCCTTTCTAGCTATATGCAGTCAGCAAAGATCTACACCCTAATCATGAGGAGTTTTGATTGGGAGGGCATGAAGGAGAAACTACATCAACACTATGATTGGGAGGAACTACATCAGCACTTTCAAGAGTGTAGGAGTTATGAGGAGTTGTGGAAGCCAAATGACTCTATCCAGGAGTCATTTCAACCATCTCTTCCTTCTCTTGAAAGAGGAGAAATTTCCATGCTCAACTCCATGTGTGTGGGAGACTTGAATGGTAAAGAATCTGATCTTATGGAGCATGTTTATTTTTCTGATTTGACATATTATCTTACCATATGTATGCAGGCCATGGATCCTAAAGGGAGTGATATTACATGTATACCTCATGGCATTGGTAAGGCCAATAAAAATTCCGAATCTGGTCACTCCCTTGAGGTGAAAAGGGAGATCATTTTTCATGATGGGTGCTTCCCAAAGGCACCAAACATATCTCTCACTTTTAGCTATGAAGAGATAATGTGTGCAACAAGTATATGGTGGGGGAACCACTTACCAAACATAGATCTACTGCAGGAAGGAGATACTCTACGTTGGTACCTCATGTGGGGTCAACATCCACCTCCCTATGCTCAACTTTCAGTTTGTTTATATGTACTCTTGCTTCCATACTTACATGATCTAGTTGTATTGTTTATGGGGTTTTATGTACAGAGGATGAGCAGTGTATATGTACCACATGGTTTGGGACTCCAACCTGTACTTCATGATACATGCTTTAGATGTAGCATGCTTCCACCATGTTTATTTCTGTTGAGTTTTTCACTCCTGAAGGGATGGAATATGCACATATTATGTGGGCCTTGGAGGAACAATACATGATGCATTGGCTTGTTGAGCACTTGGCTTACAATGAGGACTTGATCCTTGATGATGCCATCAATGGAGAAGGAGAAGAACTACAGCTCTTACCCTATCAGTTGCTTGAGGACAAGCAACATTTTGAAGGGGAGGATTGTAATATTCCTACTTAGCCCTTGCTAAGAGGAATATTCATTTTTGTTTTAATTTATGTTGTATGAATAAATAAATAAAGGAGGACATGTAAAACTCCTGAAAAGGCTGAATAAATCAATGCCCATGTGAACAAAGATAAATTAGGGCCATTTAAATAATCACTTGCAGGTGTGAAAGAGGTTTGAGCTGAAGACTGGGTCAACCTTGACCAAATCTACAATGCTTTCTAGGTTCAACACAACTCCAAAAGGGACAACATAGTTCTAGAAGGAGGCCTCTCATGTGAAAAGGGGCAACTCATCAAGGTGGTTTAGGGTTTGCAAAGGCTTTTCATCTTATAAAAGGAGAGGGAGGGCAGCAAGAGAAGGTTGTTTATTGATCATATTTTTGAGTATTTGTCTACTTAGACAAATACCATTCTCTGTTGTTTAGTGGAGGATTGTGTTTGGAATTCATATGCAGGGATTTCACCTCTTCCTTTGAGGATTCTTGGAGGAGTGTTTTTCTAAATTGATCCACTATCAGGCTTGAGGCCAAGCTCTACTTACATTGGCAACGCTGATCCATTGAGGGTTTTGCTGCATCTGCAAGCTGCAGCAAGTGGGAGTCAAGATCTGTAGGGATCTAGTGTATTTTGGGAACCTCTTCTCATGGAGTGTGTCTTTTAACCTCCTGGAAGAGTGTCTCTTCTCTTTGTACTTCAGATCTGAAATTTTTCAGTGGTTATCTATGTCCTTTGAGCTACAACGTTGTTCATCTTGATGGACTGGGTTATTTTGGTGTGAGGCTCTTCATGGTGTTTTGCTCATAGTTTAGATCAGAGATCTCTAGTGTTGGGCTTGCCTTACACTTGGTGATCCATGGATTAGCTTGTTGATCCATGTTATATTTAGATCTGATCCATTGTAATGAAATTTTATATTCAGAAATTTACTGCAGCAATTTCCAGATCTACAACGTGTTTCTCAGATCTACTCTCATTTATGCATGCTTTTGCCAAAATTCCTAGGGGATCTTGAAGCGAAAATTTTTTAGTTTCCGAATCTGATGTTTTTTCCACAGATCTGCACTAGATCTAAGTTTTAACTTCTAGCTGCTGAAGCTCCTTAAAAATAACGTTGTTGAGCCAATTCTGCAAATGTACATGTGTTCTAGCTCTCTTTTCTGAGGATTTCTTGTTATATTGTCTCATTCATTCTATTGTATATTGAAAGGGCTTCATTATAATGTTGATTTGCTACTGTATTAATGAAATATGAACCTCCTTTCTGATCTCCTCTGAATATCTGATAAAACTGCGCAATTCCTGAAGCAGTGTTTGCATTTGGCTACAGCCTTCCTCTTTGGGTGCTTTTTAGCTAGTCTAGTTTTTGGGAGATCTGTTTAGTGTGTCTAAACTAATTTTTTTTAGATGAAATTCCATACATAAGGCACATACAGCATAAATAAGAGGAACCAAGTCTTGATCTACGTTTATGTTGCACAATTTTTCTTATACAACATTTTTCTTGAGCACATTGTTGATATTCCTAAAAAAGGGATATTACAAATACTTCATTAATAGAAACATACACCCAAGTGGCAGCATTGTTGGCCTTAGTGATAAGGCTCTTTTCACTCCATGACTCCATCCTTTGGCATGCTATATTCCAAATTCATCCACCATCATGCTACTATGTGTGGAAGTCTCCTTCCTATGTGGAAGTACCTCCCGATCCTCCAATAATAAAGGGTAGCCTCTTTGCACTTTGATTGTGCCATCCCTTTCTCCTGAAATATCATGCCAAGTATGGGATAAATTCTGCCCATTCTCTCCCCAGAGTAGCCAAAGCAACAATAACTCTTGCTGCCCCCTCACACCTCCATCATACAAATCATAAGGTGAAAATATGATGATTGACATGAAGAATGTCATATCAACACAATGCACCCAAACTCCTTGCTACCAAATGATACAAGTGCCAAACAAAGTTACACCCACAAACATACCCTTAGAATAAGGATATGTTAAATGATGGCCAAACTCTTTTAAGAGTAGCCAACGCAGCCATGCCTCCTACTGCCCTATGTCATATATATGAAGGTGACTCCCCATTTTCTTGCTTACCATCAACACCCCTTCATCCAAATGTGGGTGTCTCCTATCATGCTCCACCTTGGTACTCCTCCAATGGAGAATACCATCCTCCCATATCAGATTTCTACCTTTCCATTTCATGGGATGTTGAAATGCAATCTCTTGGAGATCCCTAAGTGGAGACCACTCCTTAATGACAATTTTGAATCCATAGGGATCCAAGTATGTTGAAGGAAAAGTATTCTAATTGAGCTATGAAATTATCATCAAGAAAGATCCATCACAAAAATGAAATATAAGATTCTTCTCATCAATCATATGCCCATCCAATGTCACACAAGTAAAATGGTCATCAGAATGCTTCAATAATAGTTGGGCCCCCAACTCATCACTGCTGCTCAATGACAGCGTTGTTGATCTCCATAATGATGTATTTGGCGTCTCATGCTCATGCCCAATGTTGAACATATAGTTCTGCATTGGATTGTTTAGGACCATGATCATCCTATCCTCCAGAAATCCACACTCCAACCCCAAGAGTTGTGTGCATCTCAAGAATGAATAATCAAGATGATTTTTTATCCCCTCCTTGAAAAACTCAAGGTTGCTCAACACAGTGATAGTTTGCTGCTCCAAATCAAAAATGTGCTTTGACCCCCTGTCATGCAATGTCATATTCCCACAACCCTCCATAAGATTTTTTGAAATAACAGGAAGTGGAAACATATGCATACCTTGGTAAAGCTTAGGAACATCTTGTACTGCTACAAGGGTTCCTTCCTCCTGTGTGATGGCTTCCCCAACTACTGATGACAATGGTTGATCTTCCATGGCTACATCAATGCTGGTACAAGTCTCCTCCTCCTCATGCATCTCCAGAATAGTGTATGGGGCTCTAAATGGAAAGTGATCAAGACCACTTTGCAAAGGTGCAAGTGTTCTTTCTCCTGATGCAAGTGCTCCTGCAGCAAGTGGTGGTGAAGGCCTCTTCTCCTCTGATTTGTCATTGTCAAATTTCTTGATCAACCTTTGAGTAAAATCTGTAAATGCAGTCACTCTTGCATGACTCAAATGGCTGAACCACCAAATGTTTGCTTCACCCTCAAGGTGCAACGCTGCAATCTCAATAGATTTTCTTTCTACCACTGGATGTATCAGGAAGAATGCATCCAACTTCATTCCCCAAAACCTTTTTGTACATGCGAATGACCCATCAAAGGTAGACAATAGAAATCTATTTCCCTTTATTCTCCTATTGCTGCAAGGTCTCCTTTTCTCTTCAAGCTATATGAACTAGGGGAGAGTTAGAGTCTCCTTGAAAGCTCTAGGTTGAGACTTATATTCTGCCAGGCATCCACTTAGAATATCATTTTCCAAGTACCCTCCATCTCCATGCCTCTTGTCTTCTTCCTCAAAAGAGAATGGAATAGTGTATTGCTTTGGAGTTCTATACAACACCGGTTCTTTCTTCTGATGATAGGAAGTACATGGACCTTCCTCTTCTTGAAACCCTTTATAAGTTTCATTTCATCTCTCCTCTTTTATCTGCTTGACCTCCTTGGAGAGGTTCTTCATAGATCTGAAAAGTGATGATACCAAGCTCATTCCTTCCATCATTTTAAAATTTGTTTCTTCTCTTATTCTTCTTATAGCATACTGGCTTGAAACTCATAGGTTGATCCAAGATTATGCTCTGATACCACTATAATATTCCCAAATGAGAAAATCAGAAATATAAGCACCAAAAACGCATTTTTCAGAAATTTATGCTATAACAGTTAAGAAAATCCCATGGATCCATTATTTTATACATTATAGTAACCAAATCTACAAGGAGATCAGAAACAAATCATTATTTCTTAGTTAAACAAGCCTCCCAAGCCCAAAACAGCCCCAAAATCACTGCAACCCCATGAGTACTGCAACACAGAAACACTGAAGCAAGTGAAAACATAGTTTTTTGAGGGATTATGCTACAAAAATAGAGATACAAATTGATCTTCTGATATATTACTAAAGAGAGATGAAAAACTAAGATCTATTCTATTTTACACAAATCCAAGATAACCCGACAAGGGTTTCTTGATAGGCATGAAATACAAAAAGTATATATTGTAGATCTATAGCTAAATCACACTGTCTAACTAAATCTCTACCTAAATATGTTTGAGAAAAAAAATAAATGGCTATATCTCCTCCTTAATAGCTCTCCAGGTGAAACGGTGATCCTTTCACTAGGAAACTAGCTCACAATCAGGGGTTTTGACCCTTCCACTGCAACACCATGAAAAATAACGCAGTTCCTCCAAGAGACTACATTGTGGCTGTAGGTGACTGCTTGGACCAATGTTGGATGGTGGAAATGAAGTCCAAAATTCTCCTGTCATATTTCTTCAACAAGTCCTCTAAGAAAGAGTGGGGAATTCCCGCATGAGAATACCCTTGTACTAAACAGTACAACAAACCCAGCTAAATAGTTGAAGCATGCAATAATTCATAAGACTCAAACATAAAAAAATATTCTCAATACCTCATATGGCTACCATTCCCTTCATTATATACTTGATGAGCTTCCTTACCTTGGGTCCCACCCATTTATGAGGTGACTTCCATGCAAATATTCCTCCTCCAAAATTACGTTGTCTCCACTAGCTCCACTCTCTCATTTACAACGTTTCTTGATTTGGTCAACCTTGACCTTGTCCACATGAATTAGCCCCTGTTCACACATGAGGGTGCTTTATCCAGCTATGAATATGATCCATTTTCACATTAAGAGGGATTTTATGCCTACTAAATAGATTTATGGGCCTCCCTACCCATTTATTCATCTAACTAAATGTTAAGAGAAAAATTAATATTCCAATTAGTTGCATGCTAATTTAGGAATATTACACCTTTAGGAAATATAGTGCATTAACTTATCCTTCCATGTGTCCTTATCCTCTGAGCTGATGAGTAGGTCATTTGTACTGAAACATTTTCCCCTTTGAGTTGGTCTAGAAGGTCATCAATCCGTGGGATCGGGTACCTATTCCGAACAGTGATCTTGTTCAACACCCGATAGTCAATACAGAGTCTCCAAGTCCCATTATTCTTCTACACCAACACAATCGGGCTCCTGCAAGGCAATGAACTTCGTCGGATGTGACCTTTCTACAGCAACTCCTGAATCTACCTCTTGATTTCATCACTCTCCAAAACAGTGTGCTGATGGATCAGTCCATTAGGCAGAGGCACACTTGGGGTTATATCAATGGGGTGCTTGACCTAACAGTGCAGATTCACCCCTATGGCTGAGGTGAAGATGTCCCTGTACCCCTCCATTAACTTGTGCATTTTTTTTCGTGTGGAGGAGCCTTGTCTGGAGATCGTGGCCATAGTCTTCTTCTTTCCCTGAGGGCAGATCATCAGGAAAACAAATTTTCAAGTTTTGGAAATGAGTTTACTTTATTGTTTTATAGTAACCAAAGAGATAACGATAGGTGGTGGTATCTCTGGTGTTGTTGTAGAAGTACTCCCCCAAGTACAGGCATCGCAGCCAGACCTTTTGCTACCCTGTGACGTAGTTCTGCAAGTAGCCCTCCAGCCACTTGTTCACTATCTCCATCTGCCCATCGATCTGAAGATGGTAGCTCATACTAGGTGTGAGATATGTGCCCACCAATCGGAATAGCTCCTACAAATATCCTTTCATAAACCTAATGTCGCGACCACTGACTATGGTCTTGGGAAGACCATGCAACCTAAAAATGTCTCTAAAGAACAACTAGACACCTGTGAAGCTGTGTACCGAGCTGAAATGGGAAAAAAATTTGTATAATTCATTATTCTTTCAACCACGATGAAGATACAATCCTTGCCTTGCACTATGGGAAACCCAGTTATAAAATCCTTCAATATGCTCTCCCATTTCACCTCCAGAATGGGGAGAAATTTCAACAATCCTGCTGGATGAGCCAACTCTCCCTTTTTCCTTTGAAAAACTGTGCACTCCCATACATGTCAAAGTACATCCTCCTTGAGGCCCTTCTAGGAGAACCTCTCTTTGATGGCCCAGTAGGTTTTGGTGAACCCTTGGTGCCCCGATAGTGGGGCATCATGAGATGTGTGTAGGATATTCTCCCACAACTGGGAGTTAGATATCAAAAATATCTGGTCCATATAATAAACTACCTCATCCATCACCCGATATCGGTCATCCATCACCTATCCATCCACCACCTCACATACAAACCAATGTTTTGAATATGTTAGTCATCAGTATTTTTCACTATTGGTAGATGACTATAGATTGGTTCTAGATTTCTAAAAACAACATTCTTTGAACATTGTGAGTTTTAGAAATCGCATTGCCTTCATTATCCTTATAGAAATTTTTTTACTATTCTATCAACCTTGCCATTTCATGGTCACCCTGCCACTCCTAAAAAACTCCTTAATGGCTTGTGCCTCTCATCTCCATCTTTCTTTCCTACCTATGACCTCATTACTCTATTTTTCCCTTTCCCATAACTCCACTTTCCATCTAGGGTTACCTATAGCCTAACTCATTCCCATGATCCCCAAGTTCCTTAAGCATTGATGGTCTCAAAAATATCTCTGTAGGCTCTTTAGATAAATTAAGTACATTGGATTTTGGATCTTCAATACAGCACTTTGACAAATACTATGTTTTTCACTTGAAGCCTCCAAGCCAATTTTCAGTCAAAGATCATGGTCAAAGGACCCTCCCACTAGGTCATTAGGGTTTCACAGGTTTTAAAGTCATCAATGGTGTTCCAAACACTATTTTTCTTATGCTAGAAGCTGGCTCAAATGTAATAGAAGTTCAGCACATGGTTATTCAAGGTAGACTTGAAAGTTTCCAAAGAAGCACTACCCTATCAGCTCAAATTCTACAAGAGGTAAATGCAAATATTTTGACACTTCTGCAGGAGTGTTGAAATTTCCATCAGCAGAAGGTGTTGGTAAGGTAGGTGGTCTGATCTTAAATGAAGACAACTTACAACAAGAGAAATGGAACCACTTGGTCTTGAGGAAAAATAGGGTTTTGAGCTTAATGGACCAAGTAGAATGCCAAACAGTGATCAATGGAAGAATGGCCATGGAGGAGACACACCAAACCAAACATGAAGAAAGTCTGTCAAAAAGATTAATGAAATAGGAAAAAAGGTGAGGTGAACTAGACAGAAATGAATGAACTTGAAAGGGTTATAGAGAACTTAGAAGACAACACTAATAATTGTCTTTAAATCACTCCAAACATCTAAGGTCTTGGGAAAGTGTCCAGAGAAGGTGAAACCATGAGATTGAACTCCATGATGAAAACAGAAGAAGGTTTTTGAAGGTGTTGATATATGAAATCCTCCCAGAGGTGTTTAATGAGCTTGTTATGCTTCAAGGAGAAAAAATAAGGTGAGAAGCATGGTTTGAACTCTATGGTGCAAGCAAAGGAGATTTGTGAAGGTGTTACTTTGTGTTTGAATCCAAAAGGGCCAAAATGAACATGTCAAATCTCAAGGAGCAAAAGGAAAATCCACTTCAATGTTTGTATGTCACCTGCAAAGTAAAAGTGTTAAAAGACATCAATAATGTTGTGAAACCAGCTCCAAAAATAGAAGAAAAGAGATATCACCACCTTAGAAATAAGCCACTTCGAGGGGGCAACCTCCAATACATTAAATTAATGAAAAATTCTTGGATGATACAAATTACAAAACCTCCTTTCTATATATAGGAATACATGAGGCCACATTGTAATCCTAGTGGGGCCACAATGTAATCCTAACCGACCTAACAATAATAATTTAAGGGAAAAATAATAACAATTTGGGGGTTACAGGGGTACAATAATAACAATAAGGGGGTTACACTGACAACAATAAGGGACTATACTAGTAATATAGGGACCTAACATGCCCCTCTCCTTCAAAAAAGTGTTGTCCTCAATGCTTGAGTAGCTCCGGGTGCTTCTATATAAAATTCTCATCCTCCCATGTAGAATCTTGAGTAGGTAAGTTCTTCCACTTGATGAGATACTTTGAAATTGATCGATTTTGTAGCTGTCAAGTTCTTGTTTCTGTGACCACTTTAGGTTCCAATATGATTTTTCCTTCCTCATCAAGTTCTGGCAATTTTGTTTGATTAGGAATATTTTCACCAATAACATTCTTTAAGCATGAAACATGGAAAACTGGATGCACTCATGAAGACGTAGGAAGCTCCAATTTTTATGTTGTATTACCAAAATTTTGCAAAACCTTGTAAGGACCATAGTACTTTGGCGATAATTTATTATCCTTCTTAGCTTGCTTGAGGGAAATTTGTTTGTATGGTTGTAGCCATAAAAATACCCAGTCTCCTACATCAAAACTTCTCTCACTACGATGTTGATTTGCCTATTGTTTCATTCGATTTTGTGCCAAATTCAGGTTATCCTTTAAGAGTTGGAGAACTTATTTTTGATGCACAATGTGATCTTCCACTACTTGAACCTTCGAATTTTATCTTAAAGATGATGTGATGGATGGTGGATGATAACCATAAAGTGCCATAAATGGGGTTATTTTTGCTGCAATATGAAAGGAAGTGTTATACCACCATTCAGCGAGAGGTAACCACGTGACCCATTGTGTTTGTTTATCAGATACAAAAAAAATAAGATATCCTTCCAAACATTTATTTACTTTCTCAGTTTGACTATCAGATTGAGGATGATAAGATGAGCTATGAGCTAATTGAGTACCCAAACAAGAAAATAATTCTTTCCAAAAATTTCCAGTAAAAATGGGATCTCTGTTGCTCACAATAACCCTTGGGTTTCCATGTAGCTTTTGAATTGTGTCCATAAATGTAGTAGCAAATTTACTTGTTTTAAATGGATGAGATAATGCACAAAAGTGTGCATACTTGGTAAGTCTATCAACTACCACCATGATGACACTCTTTCCTTCTGACTTAGGTAAAATTGTGATAAAATCTATTGAAATCTCCTCCCAACATTGACTTGGAATGGATAAAGGTTGTAGAATACCCGGGGTCTTAATTGCCTCAACTTTATTCTGTTGGAAAACCAAACATTCCGCCACAAACTTTTGAATATCAGACTTAAGGCCATCCCAAAAAAATTCTTTCTTCGCCCTATGGTATGTTTTTAAAAATCCTGAGTGTCCTCCTAAAGGAGAAGTGTGCAATTATAAAAGAATATTTTGTTTTAGTTGGGAATTCTTACAAAGATATAAGCAATCTTTGTACCATAAGGAATCATTTTTCCAACTAAATGTATCAGATGTACTACGATCTTGCTGCAACTTCTGAATGAGTGTCCACTCTTCTTCATCCTTCTTCCATTCATCCCTTGCTTAGGTTATCCAATCTGGTTGGATAATATATATGGCACAAAGAAATGCTTCCACCTCTTCATTCTTTCTTGAGAGTGCATCTGCAACAACATCTAGCTTCCCTTTTTTGTAGATTATTTCAAATTCATAACCCAATATCTTTGTGACCCATTTTTGCTGCTCTTCTAAAGATATTCTTTGTTCCAAAAAGTGTTTAAGACTATCATGATCATTTTTTACCTTGAAGTGTCTTCCGATTAGGTAAGTTCGCCATTTCTTTAGTGCATGTAGTATCTCTAACATTTTCTTCTCATAAATAGCTTTCTGTAAATACTTTCCTTTGATTGGACGACTTTCAAAAGCAATGGGTCTTCCTTCTTGCATTAAAACAACACCAATTCCATTTCCTGAGGCATCACATTCTACAATAAAGGTTTTTGTGAAATCTAATGTAGCTAAGAATGATGCTAGGCACATTGCTTCTTTAAGATGTTCAAAGGCCTTATTTTCTTCAGGAGTCCATAAAAATGCATCTTTCTTCAATAATGTTGTTAGAGGTGCTGCTATTCTCCCATAATTCTTAACAAACTTGCGATAATACCCTGTTAACCCAAGAAATCCTTGCAACTGCTTTATGGTTGTTGGGACTTTCCATTCCTTAATGGCTTTAATTTTTTTAGGGTCTACCCTAACACCCTTATGAGATACAATATGACCCAGATATTCCACCTCTTGCACACCAAAGAAACATTTGGATGTTTTTGCATATAATTGTTTCTCTTGCAATAGTTTGAGCACCCTGTCAACATGTTGAACATGATCGTTCCAAGACCTGCTGTAGATTAGTATATCATCAAAAAATATTAGCAAAAAATTTCTAAGGAAGGGTTTGAAAATGGAATTCATCAACCCTTGAAATGTAGAATGTGCGTTGGTAAGGCCAAAAGGCATGACCAAAAATTCATAATTCATGAGTTTGAAATGCTATTTTCGGAATATCTTCAGTCTTCATTCTAATTTGATGATATCCTAAACGAAGATCCAACTTGGTAAAATAAATTGCTCCATGTAATTCATCCAGTAATTCATCAATCACAAGAATGGGAAATTTATATTTAATGGTGAGCTTATTGAGCTCCCTATAATCCAGACACATGCGCCATGATCCATCCTTCTTGTGTGTCAATACTACAGGAGCAGAGAAAGAACTTTGACTAGGTTGAATTATACCAGCCTCTAACATTTCTGCAATCATACATTCAATTTCTATCTTTTGGACATAAGGATATCTATAAGGCCTGATGTTTGGAGGAACACTTCCTGGAATCAAATGAATAGCATGATCATGATCACGAATAGGTGGGAGTCCCTTGGGAGTTTCAAACACCTTGGAATTATTGTCCAAGACTTTTTGGAGATATGAAGAAATAGATGATTTTAGTGTTGGAACTTCTAGTGAGCATAATTGTTAAATTACACCTCGTTTTTATTTCTTTAGAAGCTTTGTCATGACATTAGAGCTTATTATCTTTCCCGGCTTCCCTGTAATACCCCGTAATTCGACTTCCTTTCCTTCTAAAAAAAAAATCAAGAAAAGTTCTGGAA
The DNA here is from genome assembly GCA_034641835.2 of Pinus albicaulis. Taxonomy (NCBI): domain Eukaryota; kingdom Viridiplantae; phylum Streptophyta; class Pinopsida; order Pinales; family Pinaceae; genus Pinus; species Pinus albicaulis. Next base: position 296,592,406 of record CM076577.1, on the reverse strand, counting down.
AATTAAAAGCTACTGTCCCCAAAGATTGTAACCATTGTACTCCTAGTACAGCATCAACACCTCCCATAGGAATGGAAAGCATTGGAATATTCAATACATATTTCCCCATGGTTAGCTTGATATTATGGCATTTTCCAGAGGAATTTATAGTTCCTCCATTTGCAACCATCACTTGACATTCTGGTGTTGGGTATAGGAAACAATTCAATTCCTTAGCTACCATATAATGAACAGAATTATGGGTACTACCTGAATCAATCAACACTATTACCTTTTTCTTCTGGATATGTCCTTCTATCTTGAGAGTTTGAGGAGTGGTAATTCCTGCCAATGCATTACATGATATGGTCAGACTCATTTCTTCCTCTTATAGGGTTGTTTGGTGGTGTATATCCTCTTCTTTTGAAGATTCTTGTTCATTTTCTTGTTCCTCTTCACAATCTATGTAAAATAATTTCTTCTTAGCACACTTATGACCTTTAGTGTATTCTATCACAACTGTAGCAAATCCCTTTTACTCCTTTTTCTTCCAATTTTTGTGGTGTCAACCTTGTAGGTTGTGAAAATCTAGGATTAGCAACACTTACCTCTTTATAGAAGTGAGTGGTAGGCTTCCTTGTTGCCATAATTTTACATTCAATTTTTCTAGCCAACCTGAATGCCTTCCCCAATGAATCAGGTTCCAAAACGTGAACTTCATGTTGGATGTTATCCTTTAAAGTACCTATGAAGAGATCAATCTTGTGTTCCTTTGAAATATCAATTACCCTTATATTCAATTTTTGGAAGTCCTCAATATGCTCCCCCACTAAACCCTTTTGTTTGAGATTTATCAATTGGCTAAAGAAGGTGTTGCTCTTCGTATCCTCATAATGTGCTATCATTTTCTCTGTAAAAATTGACCAAGTGACAATTTTTTTACGGGAGCAAAGCCATTGATACCATACAAATGTATTTTGTTCTAAATGTAAAGTTGCAATGTGTACCTTTTGTGTGCTTTTCACATTATTGAGATCAAAATATTGCTCCATCTATAGTATCCATGTTACAGGATCCTTTCCATCAAACTTCCTCATATCCATTTTTGGAATATGGTGGTTCTTCCCTCCAACAGTAGATTTTATAAAATCATGATTAACATTTATTTTGTCTCATCATGAGTTTCCTCTACTATCTTTTCACCATTAGGAAACATTTCTTGTATCAACTTTTCCAAACCTTCGATGTCTACTTTTAGATCCTTCTTCATGTTTTCCATGTTGTCTTTCATTTTTTCATCGATCTTAGCTTCCATGTCATCCATATTAGATTCCATGCCCACTTCCATGCCATACATATTAGCTTCCAAACCATTCATCTTACCTTCCATGCCTTTCTTCAAAACTTCCATTTCATTTTTTGTTGTTCTTTTCGAGAGCGAAATTTGTTGCACTTGCTCTTGTAATTTTGATATGTCATGTTGCCATTCTTTGTATTAATGAGTCATAGCAGAGACCTCTAAAGGCTTAATGGGTGTTGAATTATTTTTAGGGGCCATTTTAGAATCCAATACTAATATCTATTCTACAATATGCCCTTGGAATCAATTCAACTTGATTCTTCAAACAAGACTTATGCAATTCGGAAAAACAATGCACACCTTTTACTTTCTTTTGAGGAGCTTAATATTGAAATTGAATTATCTCTATAATTTCGGATCCTCAATATTTGAAATTCAGCTTGTAGTAGCCCTCTGAAGCTTATTTCACATTCCACAGGTATGATCTGATTTGGATTCTACAAGACAAAGTTATGTCCAATCTCCCACAATGACCGAATTTTGGACTAGTTCAGTAGATAGGAATTGTATGAATTGCCACATGTCATTGTTTCCTCCTTTTTATTTGAAATTGATAGACCATAAACTACAGTCCGTGTACTTGAAACCACTTTTTATATCATTCCAATCCGAAGCTTAGAGAGAGAGCTATGAAGATTTTCCCACGATCACCTCTTTGAGATTAAATTTAGAAGCCTCAAAAAACCCTAACTTCCACAGATCATATCTCTAAAAAATATTGCGAACCAATATATGAAATTTTGCAATGATGTTCCTTAGGATTTCAGCTTTGCACTCTAAAAATTTCTTCTTCTGAACCTTTGTAGAAAAAATTAATTACGAAAATATTGTGATGACCAGTTTAGGTTAAATTCAGGAGCCTTCAAAATGACCTAACTTGCATAGATCATATCTCTGAAAATATTGCGAACCAACTCTGAAATTTTGTGACGATGTTCCTTCGGATTTTGGCTTCGCACTTTAAAAATTTCAAATTCTGAACCTTCATGGAATAAAATTTATAGCAAAAATGCCACACTGACCTGTTTGGCCCAGCAAAACCCTAGAATCTCAAAGCTCTGATACCAAATGTTGTGAAACCAGCTCCAAAAATAGAAGAAAATAGATATCAACGCATTAGAAATAAGCAACTTCGAGTGGTAAACCTCCAATACATTACATTAATGAAAAATTCTTGGATGATACAAATTACAAAACCTCCTTTCTATATATAGGAGTCCATGGGGCCACATTGTAATCCTAGTGGGGCCACAATGTAATCCTAGCCGACCTAATAATAATAATTTAAGGGCATAATAATAACAATATGGGGGTTACAGGGGTACAATAATAACAATAAGGGGGTTACACTAACAACAATAAGGGACTATACTAGTAATATAGGGACCTAACATGCCCCTCTCCTTCAAAAAAGTGTTTTCCTCAATGCTTGAGTAGCTTTGGGTGCTTCTGTATAAAATTCTCATCCTCCCATCATAGAATCTTCAGTAGGTAAGTTCTTCCACTTGATGAGATACTCTGAAATTGATCGATTTCGTAGCTGTCGATTTCTTATTTTCGTCACTGCTTCAGGTTCCAATATGATTTTTCCTTCCTCATCAAGTTCTGGAAATATTGTTTGAACAGGAATATTTTCACCTGTAACCTTATTTAATCATGAAACATGGAAAACTAGATGCACTCGTGAAGATGAAGGAAGCTCCAATTTATATGTCATATTACCAATATTTTGCAACACCTTGTAAGGACCATAGTACTTTGGCAATAATTTATTATCCTTCTTAGCTTGCTTGAGGGACATTTGTTTGTATTGTTGTAGCCAAAAAAATACCCAGTCTCCTATATCAAAACTTCTCTCACTGCGATGTCGATTTTCCTGTTGTTTCATTCGATTTTGTGTCAAATTCAGGTTATCCTTTAAGAGTTGGAGCACTTATTTTTGATGCTCAATGTGATCTTCCACTGCTTGAAATTTCTAATTTTCTCTCAAATATGATGTGATGGATGGTGGATGATATCCATAAAGTGCCATAAATGGGGTCATTTTTGCTACAATATGAAAGGAATTGTTATACCACCATTCAGCGAGAGGTAACCACTTGACCCATTGTGTTTGTTTATCAGATACAAAACAACGAAGATATCCTTCAAAACATTTATTTACTATCTCAATTTGACCATCAGATTGAGGATGATCAAATGAGCTATGAGATAATTGAGTACCCAAACAAGAAAATAATTCCGTCCAAAAATTTCTAGTAAAAATGGGATCTTTGTCGCTCACAATAACCTTTGGGTTTCCATGTAGCTTTTGAATTGTGTCCATAAATGTAGTAGCAACTTTACTTGCTTTAAATGGATGAGATAATGCACAAAAGTGTGCATACTTGGTAAGCCTATCAACTACCACCATGATGACACTCCTTCCTTCAGACTTAGGTAAACCTGTGATAAAATCCATTGAAATCTCCTCCCAACATTGACTTGGAATGGATAAAGGTTGTAGAAGACACGGGGTCTTAATTTTCTCAACTTTATTTTGCTGGCAAACCAAACATTCTGCCACAAACTTTTGAATATCAGATTTAAGGCCATCCCAAAAAAATTCTTTCTTCACCCTGTGGTAAGTTTTTAAAAATATCGAGTGTCCTCCTAAAGGTAAAGTGTGCAATTCCAAAAGAATCTTTAGTTTTAGTTGGGAATTCTTACAAATATAAGCGATCTTTGTACCATAAGGAATCATTTTTCCAACTAAATGTATCAGATGTACTAGGACCTTGCTGCAACTTTTGAATGAGTGTCCACCCTTCTTCATCCTTCTTCCATTCATCCCTTGCTTTGGTTATCCAATCTGGTTGGATAATAGATATGGCACAAAGCAATGCTTCCACCTCTTCATTATTTCTTGAGAGTGCATCTGCAAAAACATTTAGCTTCCCTTTTTTTTAGATTATATCAAAGTCATAACCCAACATCTTTGTGACCCATTTTTGCTGCTCTTCTGAAGATAGTCTTTGCTCCAAAGAGTGTTTAAGACTATCATGATCATTTTTTACCTTGAAGTGTCTTCCCATTAGGTAAGTTCACCATTTCTTTAGTGCATGTAGTATTGCTAACATTTCCTTCTCATAAATAGCTTTTTGTAAATAATTTCCTTTGATTGGAAAACTTTCAAAAGCAATGGGTCTTCCTTCTTGCATTAAAATAGCACCAATTCCATTTCCTGAGGCATCACATTCCACAATAAATATTTTTGTGAAATCTGGTGTAGCTAAGACCGGTGCTAGGCACATTGCTTCTTTAAGATGTTCAAAGGCCTTAGTTTCTTCAGGAGTCCATGAAAATTCATCTTTCTTCAATAATGTTGTTAGAGGTGTTGCTATTCTCCCATAATTCTTAACAAACTTGCGATAATACCCTGTTAACCCGAGAAATCCTCACAACTTCTTTATGGTTGTGGGGACTTTCCATTCCGTAATGGATTTAATTTTGTTAGGGTCTACCTTAACACCCTCATGAGATACAATATGACCTAGATATTCCACCTCTTGCACTCAAAAGAAACATTTGGATGTTTTTGAATATAATTTTTTCTCCTACAATAGTTAGAGCACCCTGTCAACATGTTGAACATGATCCTTCCAAGACCTGTTGTAGATTAGTATATCATCAAAAAATATTAGCACAAATTTTCTAAGGAAGGGTTTGAAAATGGAATTCATCAACCCTTGAAATGTAGGAGGTACGTTGGTAAGTCCAAAAGGCATGACCAAAAATTCATAATGACCTTCATGAGTTTGAAATGTTGTTTTCAGAATATATTCAGCCTTCATTCTAATTTGATGATATCCTAAACGAAGATCGAACTTGGTAAAATAAATTGCTCCATGTAATTCATCAAATAATTCATCAATAACAGGAATGGGAAATTTATCCTTAATGGTGAGCTTATTGAGCTCCCTATAATCCTGACACATGCACCATGATCCATCCTTCTTGTGTACCAATACTACAGGAGCAGAGAAAGAACTTTGACTAGGTTGAATTATACCAGCCTCTAACATTTCTACAATCATACATTCAATTTCTCTCTTTTGGACATAAGGATATCTATAAGGCCCGATGTTTGGAGGAACACTTCCTAGAATCAAATGAATAGCATGATCATGATCACGAATGGGTGGGAGTCCTTTGGGAGTTTCAAACACCTTGGAATGATTGTTCAAGGCTTTTTGGAGATCTGAAGAAATAGATGATTTTGATATTGGAACTTCTAGTGAGCATAATTATGAAATTACGCCTCGTTGTTCTTTCTTTAGAATCTTTGTCATGAAATTAGAGCTTATTATCTTTCTTGGCTTCCCTGCAATACCTCGTAATTCGACTTCCTTTCCTTCTAAAAAGAATTCAAGAAAATTTCTTAAAAATTAAAAGCTATGGTCCCCAAAGATTGTAACCATTGTACTCCTAGTATAACATCAACACATCCCATAGGAATGGAAAGAATTTGACTATTCAATACATATTTCCCCATGGTTAGCTTCATATTATCACATTTTCCAGAGTGAACTTATTTATACTCCATTTGCAACCGTTTACTTGACATTCCTCGTGCTAGGTATAGGAAACAATTCAATTCCTTGGCTACCTTACAATGAATAAAATTATGGGTACTACCTAAATCGATCAACACTATTACGTTTTTCTTCTAGATATCTCCTTCTAAATTCAGAGTTTGAGGAGTGGTAATTCCTGCCAATGCATTACACGATATGGTTAGACTCATTTCTTCTTATTCTAGGGTTGTTTCTTGGTGTATATCCTCTTCTTTTGAAGTTTCATGTTCATTTTATTCCTCCTCTTCACAATCTATGTAAAATAATTTCTTCTCAGCACACTTATGACCTTTAGTGTATTTTCTATGTAAATTTACAATGTGTACCTTTTGTGTGTTTTGCACATTATTGAGATCAAAATATTGCTCCATCTGTAGTATCCATGTTATAGGATCCTTTCCATAAAACTTCCTCATATCCATTTTTGGAATATGGTGGTTCTTCCCTCCAACAATAGATTTTATAAAATCACGATTAACATTTATTTTGTTCTCATCATGAGTTTCCTCTACTATTTTTTCACCATTAAGAAACATTTCTTGTATCAACTTTGCCAAACCTTTGATGTCTACTTTTAGATCCTTCTTCATGTTTTCCATGTTGTCTTTCATTTTTTCATCGATCTTAGCTTCCATGTCATCCATCTTAGCTTCCATGCCCACTTCCATGCCATACATATTAGCTTCCAAACCATTCATCTTAGCTTCCACGCCTTTCTTCAAAACTTCCATTTCATTTTTTGTTGTTCTTTGCGAGAGCGAAATTTTTTGCACATGCTCTTGTAATTTTGATATGTCATGTTGCCATTCTTCGTCTTCATGAGTCATAGTAGAGACTTATAAAGGATTAATGGGTGTTGAATTCATTTTAGGGGCCATTTCAGAATCCAATACTGATATCTATTCTACAATATGCCCTTGGAATCAATTCAACTTGATTCTTCAAACAAGACTTATGCAATTTGGAAAAGCAATGCACACCTTTTACTTGATTTTGAGGAGCTTGATATTGAAATTGAATTATCTCTATAATTTTGGATCCTCAATATTTGAAATTCAGCCTGTATTAGCCCTCTAAAGCTTTTTTCAAATTCCATAATTCTAATCTGATTTGGATTCTTCAAGACAAAGTTATGTCCAATCTCCCACAATGACCCAATTTTGGACTGGTTCAATAGATAAAACTTGTACGACTTGCCACATGTCACTGTTTCCTCCTTTGGCTCTGAAATTGATAGACCAAAAACTACAGTCTGTCTTCTTGTAGCCACCTTTTATAGCATTCCAATATGATGCTCAGAGAGAGAGCTATGAAGATTTTCCCATGATCACCTCTTTGAGATGAAATTCAGAAGCCTCAAAAATCCCTAACTTCCATAGATCATATCTCTGAAAAATATTGCGAACCAATATCTGAAATTTTGCGATGATGTGCCTTAGGATTTTGGCTTCACATTCTAAAAATTTCTACTTCTGAACCTTTGTAGAAAAAATTTATTACGAAAATACCGTGATGACCTGTTTAGGTTAAATTCAGGAGCCTTCAAAATGATCTAACTTTCACAGATCATATCTCCGAAAATATTGCAAACCAAGCTCTAAAATTTTGTGACGATGTTCCTCCGGATTTTGGCTTCGCACTCTAAAAGTTTCAGATTTTGAACCTTCGTAGAAAAAACGTTATATCGAAAATTCCACGCTGACCTGTTTGGAGCAGCGAAACCCTAGAATCTCAAAGCTCTGATACCAAATGTTGTGAAACCAGCTCCAAAAATAGAAGAAAAGAGATATCAACGCCTTAGAAATAAGCCACTTCGAGGGGTAAACCTACAATACATTACATTAATGAAAAATTCTTGGATGATACAATTTACAAAACCTCCTTTCTATATATAAGAGTCCATGGGGCCACATTATAATCCTAGTGGGGCCACAATGTAATCCTAGCTGACCTAACAATAATAATTTAAGGGCACAATAATAACAATATGGGGGTTACAAGGGTACAATAATAACAATAAGGGGGTTACACTAACATCAATAAGGGACTATACTAGTAATATAGGGACCTAACATGCCCCTCTCCTTCAAAAAAGTGTTGTCCTCAATGCTTGAGTAGCTCTGGGTGCTTCTGTATAAAATTCTTATCCTCCCATGTAGAATCTTCAGTGGGTAAGTTCTTCCACTTGATGAGATACTCTGAAATTGATCGATTCCGTAGTTGTCGAGTTCTTGTTTCCGTGACCGCTTCATGTTCCAATATGATTTTTCCTTCCTCATCAAGTTCTGGAAATATTGTTTGAACTGGAAGATTTTCACCTATAACCTTCTTTAAACATGAAACATGGAAAACTGGATGCACTCGTGAAGAAGCAGGAAGCTCCAATTTGTATGCCATAGTACCAATCTTTTGCAACACCTTGTAAGGACCATAGTACTTTGGCGATAATTTATTATCCTTCCTAGCTTGCTTGAGGGACATTTGTTTATATGGTTGTAGCCGTAAAAATACCCAATCTCCTATATCAAAACTTCTCTCGCTGCGATGTTGATCTGCCTGTTGTTTCATTCGATTTTGTGCCAAATTCAGGTTATCCTTTAAGAGTTGGAGAACTTCATGCTGATGCTCGACGTGATCTTCCACTGCTTGAACCTTCGAATTTTCCCTTAAAGATGATGTGATCGATGGTGGATGATATCCATAAAGTGCCATAAATGGGGTCATTTTTGCTACAATATGGAAGGAAGTGTTATACCACCATTCAGCAAGAGGTAACCACTTGACCCATTGTGTTTGTTTATCAGATACAAAACAACGAAGATATCCTTCCAAACATTTATTTACTATCTCAGCTTGACCATCAGATTGAGGATGATAAGATGAGCTATGAGCTAATTGAGTACCCAAACAAGAAAATAACTCCGTCCAAAAATTTCCAGTAAAAATGGGATCTCTGTCGCTCACAATAACCCTTGGGCTTCCATGTAGCTTTTGAATTCTATCCATAAATGTAGTAGCAACTGTACTTTCTTTTAATGGATGAGATAATGCACAAAAGTGTGCATACTTGGTAAGTCTATCAACTACCACCATGATGACACTCTTTCCTTCGGACTTAGGTAAACCTGTGATAAAATCCATTGAAATCTCCTCCCAACGTTGACTTGGAATGGATAAAGGTTGTATAAGTCCCGGGGTCTTAATTGTCTCAACTTTATTCTACTGGAAAACCAAAAATTCCGCCACAAACTTTTGAATATCAGATTTAAGGCCATCCCAAAAAAATTATTTCTTCACCCTATGGTAAGTTTTTAAAAATCCTGAGTGTCCTCCTAAAGGAGAAGTGTGCAATTCCAAAAGAATCTTTTGTTTTAGTTGGGAATTCTTACAAAGATATAAACGATATTTGTACCATAAGGAATCATTTTTCCAACTAAATGTATCAGATGTACTAGGATCTGCTGCAACTTTTGAATGAGTGTCCACCCTTCTTCGTCCTTCTTCCATTCATCCCTTGCTTCGGTTATCCAATCTGGTTGGAAAATAGATATGGCACAAAGCAATGCTTCCACCTCTTCATTCTTTCTTGAGAGTGCATCTGCAACAACATTTATCTTCCATTTTTTGTAGATTATTTCAAATTCATAACCCAACATGTTTGTGACCCATTTTTTCTACTCTTCTGAAGATAGTCTTTGTTCCAAAAAGTGTTTAAGACAATCATGATCAGTTTTTACCTTGAAGTGTCTTCCCATTAGGTAAGTTCACCATTTATTTAGTGCATGTAGTATTGCTAACATTTCCTTCTCATAAATAGCTTTCTGTAAATACTTTGCTTTGATTGGACGAATTTCAAAAGCAATGGGTCTTCCTTCTTGCATTAAAACAACACCAATTCCATTTCCTAGGGCATCACATTCCACAATAAAGGTTTTTTTGAAATATAGTGTAGCTAAGACCGGTGCTAGGCACATTGCTTCTTTAAGATGTTCAAAGGCCTTAGTTGCTTCGGGAGTCCATGAAAATGCATCTTTCTTCAATAATGTTGTTAGAGGTGCTGCTATTCTCCCATAATTCTTAACAAACTTGTGAGAATACCCTATTGTAACTTAAGAAACTCAACCATTTATGCTGTTGGTAATTTGCATTCCTAATACTGGCTTTAACTTTCTTGTTAGGCCCACTTTAACACCTCATGCGAGATACAATATGACCTGGATATTCACCCTACTACTCAAAAGGTTACTTTGGATGCTTTTTGTATAAGTGAATTTTTCTCCGTTATAGTTGGAGTTAACCTTATGCTAACATGTTGAACATGATCCTTCCAAGAATCTGCTAGACAGATAGAGAATGTCAAATATTAGTAAAAATTTAAGGAAGGGTTTGAAAATGGAATTCATAAACCCTTGGGAGCTGAAGGTGCGTGGTACACAGGTAAAATAACTACAAAATTCATAATGACCTTCATGAGGTTGAAAATGCTGTTTTCGGAATATCTCTTACCTTTTCATTCTAATTTGATAATATCCTGAACAAAGATCCAAATTGGTAAAATAAATTGCTCCATGTAATTCATCCAATAATTCATCAATCATGGGAATGGAAAATTTATCTTTAATGGTGAGCTTATTGAGATCCCTATAATCCAGAAACATGCGCGATGATCCATCCTTCTTGTACACCAATACTACTAGAGCAGAGAAAGAACTTTGACTAGGTTGAATTATACCAGCCTCTAACATTTCTGCAATCATACGTTCAATTTCGCTTTTTTGGACATAAGGATATCTGTAAGCCTTGATGTTTTGAGGGACACTTCTTGGAATCAAATGAATAGCATGATCATGATCACGAATAGGTGGGAGTCCTTTGGGAGTATCAAACACTTTGGAATGATTGTCCAAGACTTTTTGGAGATCTGGAGAAATAGATGATTTTGATGTTGGAACTTCTAGTGAGCATAATTGTGCAATTATGCCTCGTTGTTCTTTCTTTAGAAGCTTTTTCATGACATTAGAGCTTATTATCTTTCCCGTCTTCCCTGCAATACCCTGTAATTTGACTTCCTTTCCTTCTGAAAAAAATTTCAAGAAAATTTCTTGAAAATTAAAAGCTACCGTCGCCAAAGATTGTAACCATTGTACTCCTAGTACAACATCAGCATCTCCCATAGGAATGGAAAGCATTGGACTATTCAATACATATTCCCCCATGGTTAGCTTGATATTATGGCATTTTCCAGAGCAATTTATAGCTCCTCCATTTGCAACCATCACTTGACTTTCTGGTGCTGGGTATAGGAAACAATTCAATTCCTTCTCTACCTTACAATGAATAAAATTATGGGTACTATCTGAATCAATCAACACTATTATATTTTTCTTCTTGATATGTCCTTCTATCTTGAGAGTTTGAGGAGTGGTAATTCCAACCAATGCATTACACGATATGGTCGGACTCATTTCTTCCTCTTCTAGGGTTGGTTGGTCGTGTATATCCTCTTCTTTCGAAGATTCTTGTTCATTTTCTTGTTCCTCTTCACAATCTATGTAAAATAATTTCTTATCAGCACACTTATGACCTTTAGTGTATTTTCTATCACAACTGTAGCAAAGCCCTTTTGCTCTTTTTTCTTCCAATTTTTGTGGTGTCAACCTTGTAGGTTGTTCAAATCTAGGATTAGCAACACTTACCTCTTTATAGAAGTGAGTGGTAGGCTTCTTTGTTGCCATAATTTTACATTTAATTTTTCTGGCCAACCTGAATGCCTTCTCCAATGAATCAGGTTCCAAAACGCGAACTTCATGTTGGATGTTATCCTTTAAAGTACCTATGAAGAGATCAATCCCGTGTTCCTCTGGAATATTAGTTACCCTTATATTCAATTTTTGGAAGTCCTCAATGTGCTCCCCCACTAAAACCTTTTGTTTGAGATTTATCAATTGGCTAAAGAAGGTGTTGCTCTTTGTATCCTCATAATGTGCTATCATTTCCTCCCTAAAAATTGACCAAGTGACAATTTTTTTTACGGGAGCAAAGCCATCGATACCATACAAATGTATTTTGTTCTGGCCTATAAGCTATGTAATGTAATCCCTTTGCAGCTTCTTCATTATTAGACTAAAATATTGTCTTCCGACATCCATGCTACAGATCCTTTCCATCAAACTTCCCCATACATTTTTAATGGTGGTTCTCTCCCTCCAAAAGTAGAATTTATAAAATCACGATTAACATTTATTTTGTTCTCATCATGAGTTTCCTCTACTTATATTTTCAACACAGCATTTGTACTTAACTTACAACCTTGATGTCTACTTCTTAGATCCTTCTTCATGTTTTCCATGTTGTCTTTCATTTTTTCATCGATCTTAGCTTCCATGTCATCCATCTTAGCTTCCATGCCCACTTCCATGCCATACATAGTAGCTTCCAAACCATTCATCTTAGCTTCCACGCCTTTCTTCAAAACTTCCATTTCATTTTTTGTTGTTCTTTGCGAGAGTGAAATTTGTTGCAATTGCTCTTGTAATTTTGATATGTCGTGCTGCCATTCTTCCTCTTCATGAGTCATAGTAGAGACTTCTAAAGGCTTAATGGGTGTTGAATTCTTTTTAGGGGACATTTTAGAATCCAATACTGATATCTATTCTACAATATTCCCTTGGAATCAATTCAACTTAATTCTTCAAACAAGACTTATGCAATTCGGAAAAACAATGCACACCTTTTACTTGCGTTTGAGGAGCTTGATATTCAAATTGAATTATCTCTATAGTTTCGGATCCTCAATATTTGAAATTCAACCTGTAGTAGCCCTCTGAAGCTTATTTCAAATGCCACTGGTCTAATATGATTTTGATTCTTCAAGACAAATTTATGTCCAATCTCCCACAATGACCCAATTTTTGACTGGTTCAGTAGATCGAACTTGTACGACTTGCCACGTGTCATTGTTTCCTCCTTGTTGATCAGCGGTTGTCATTGATGTCAACCCAAGCAGCACCAGGGGCTAACCCAATATTGAATGGGAAGTTTGACCTACCAAATTAATATATTATGGGTCAATAATGATTTTATGGTTTCTACTTGTTGATATGTTTCCGTTGATATATGGCACACCATGTAATTCTTCACGGTTTGAGAGATATTCATGTTTGAAGTTTGTACCCCTAGTTAGTGGGCTAAAACCCCATGGGGTTGGGGCATGGGTCATTGAAAAGTCATAATTAATATTTTCTAAGCTCCTAAAATCCCTCTCACATTCACTTATTGAAGTCCCTCTCAACTTAAGCATTCATATATATTGGGATCTTCTTTTCCTCCTTAGGCAAGGGATTCAGCTATCTGAAATAGGTCATCGTGGAATTGTCGCTCTAAATTTTTTTCTACGAAGGCTCAAAAGCTGAAATTGTTATGAGGAAAAGCCGAAATCTTGAGGAAGCTGCAGTAAAAATTTTAGATCAAGTTGCGCAATATTTTTGGAGATATGATCTGTTGAAGTAAGGGTTTTTGCAGGATCCTGAAATTCATCTCAAAGAAGTGACCTTGGTAAAATCGTCATAACTCTCTCTCTGAGTATCGGATTGGAATTATGTAAAAAGTGGAAGATAGTGCATAGTATTTAGTTTTCACTCTATTAATTTTAGAGGCAAATGAAGAAACAATGACATGTGGAATGCCGCACAAGTACGCTCTGCTGAAACAGTCCATAATTAGGGCAGTGTGAGAAATTGGGTATAAATCTCTCTTGAAGAATAAAAATTGGGGCAGACCTATGGCATTGGAAAGAAGACTCAAAGGAATACTACAGGACTGAAAATCAAATATTGAAGATCTGAAATAACAAAGATACACCAGATTAAATATCGAGCTCCTAGAAGGCAAAAAAAAGCTAGATCATGTGTTGTCAAGGGTTGCAAAGGACCAGAATTTCTATGGCAGAAAAGCAAAGCAAGGTGCAGCAGAGGGTAGCATGATAAGAGAAACAACCAAGGTGCATAACAGCAGTAAGAAGTTCATCATATGAAGCCTTCAAGTGGGAAGCATTGCATACAATCATTGTAAAGGTATCATTGTACTTAGTCATTGTAAATACATTATTGTACAAATTGTACTAGTGTCTATCTGCCAAGGGTTGAAAAGGCAGTGTTGGGAGGTCTAGGATCATCATTAGGTGGTTGTGTCAAAGTTGGGGTTATGGTCTAGTATATCTTCTTCTTCTACATCATTCTATATCATTGGAAAGTGGACCATTTTCCCTAGTATGGGAGTCCATTCTTCTTTTATTCTTCTATAGGGTGGTAGGGTGGTGCTAGGGTGAGTTGTAGCTCATTGGGTGTTGGGGCATCCGTTCAGTGACTACTGAAGAATCTTAGGCGTTGGAGCGTCCATCTAGTGGGAGCTGGAGAATAATGCTTTTCTAGATTCTAGTAAGTTGGAGCTTTATTTTCAATTGGAGTTGAAAATAATTATTAGAAAAGCATTAGGTGGTTTTTGTCCCGGAGTGGGTTTCCACCTTAAAAACTGTGTGCATTTGTGTTCCTCTTGTTTGCTGCTATCATTGTACAAACACTGATAATAATTTAAGATTAACTAATGCTCTAATTGAAAGAAATATTGATTCACCCCCCCTCTCAATATTTCCAACACTCCTTTGGCTCTGAAATTGATAGACCAAAAACTACAGTCTGTGTACTTGCAACCACTTTTTACAGCATTCCAACCTGATGCTCAGAGAGAGAGCTATGAATATTTTCCCATGATCACCTCTTTGAGATGAAATTCAGAAGCCTCAAAAAGCCCTAACTTCCATAGATCATATCTCTGAAAAATATTGTGAACCAATATCTGAAATTTTGCGATGATGTTCCTTAGGATTTCGGCTTTGCACTCTAAAAATTTCTGCTTTTGAACCTTTGTAGAAAAAATTTATTACGAAAATACCGCGATGACCTATTCAGGTAAATTCAGTAGCCTTCAAAATGACCTAACTTACATAGATCATATCTCCGAAAATATTGCGAACCAAGCTCTGAACCTTCGTAGAAAAAAAGTTATAGCGAAAATTTCACGTTGACCTATTTGGAGTAGCGAAGCCCTAGAATCTCAAAGCTCTAATACCAAATGTTGTGAAACCAGCTCCAAAAATAGAAGAAAAGAGATATCAACACCTTAGAAATAAGCCACTTTGAGGGTTAAACCTCCAATACATTACATTAATGAACAATTCTTGGATGATACAAATTACAAAACCTCCTTTCTATATATAGGAGTCCATGGGGCCACATTGTAATCCTAGTGGGGCCACAATGTAATCCTAGCCGACCTAACAATAATAATTTAAGGGCACAATAATAAAAATATGGGGGTTACACTAAAAATAATAAGGGACTATACTAGTAATATAGGGACCTAACAAATAAGACAGGAGAAGTCAACTTTATGACTTAAGCCAACCTGCAAACAAAAATGTAAAGAATATCAGTAAGAAAGGAAAAAATGACTTAAAACATTAGGAAGTGGGTTTTCAAAAGTTTAATCAAAAGTCCCAAGTCTATAAAATCTCACTTAGCATTTCAAATTAATAATTTTTTCCTTTAAGGGATCAAGAGCAGCCAAGGAGAGAAAAACTTGTGAATTTTCTAACCGAATTTGGACAAATCTGCCCGGCACTACGTGTTTGGAATTTTCTCCCCATGCATTTTACAAAGGCATTTCACACCCGTAACGAATCGTTTCCCATTGGGGAAGGTGCTACGCCCTTGCTTGATTCAACCACAGCAAGTTTCTTAAG
Organism: Pinus albicaulis; assembly: GCA_034641835.2. NCBI lineage: Eukaryota > Viridiplantae > Streptophyta > Pinopsida > Pinales > Pinaceae > Pinus > Pinus albicaulis. The sequence continues at coordinate 296,576,652 of CM076577.1, read as the reverse complement.
GCGTTGCGCGCCTGGGTCTAAGCGTTGCACACTTGGAGCTGAGCGTTGCGTGCCTGGAAGAGCATTGCTCCCTTGGCCAGGAGGGCCCTCCAAGAAATTTGACCATCCCAATCAATTCAAAACACCTCCAAATCTCTGCCCAGGGTATTACAAGCATTTCTAAGGGTAATTACCATCAAACACACCCATTTTCAAGCATTTTTTATGATTTCATTGTAAGAAAATCAAACCCTAAGTTCAAACCCTAATTTTTCAAACCTTAAAAACATTGTTTGAACCTCACTCCATTTGCCTGTGAATAATATCAGTTAAAACAAAGGGTATTTGCACCGTTGGGGCTATCATCAAATTATTTAGCCTCTCATTTAGCCTAATATATCTATACACTCACTCATCTCATTCAAAAGTAGACTGCCATTCCATTACCCTCTTTCATATCAGTTTCACATCAGTGCTAGGGTTTCAAAGGCAGAGTGGTCAAAATTTCAGAAAGAGAGGAAAATGGTAGTGAAGGAGAAGGCCAAATTCCAAGGACATGTGAGCACAAAGGTGGAAAAATCAATAGGTTTGAACCCCCCACCACAAGGGATCTAATGGCATCTCCCCTTAATGTTCAATGTTTCAAGCATGTAGGATGCTTTGATTTTTGTGAAAGGGTTACGATTAGGTTGCTCTAGGTAAAATGCTTGGGTTTCGCCGATTACGCTATAGGGTAAAATTCTTGGGTTGTTGGTTATCGTATATCCCTCTCGGGGCTTTCGGTGCTGAGGCGAACGGTAAGATTAGTTGTATAGTTCCTGAAGATGGCATATACATGTTCATATTAAATTAAAACAACTTGATGGAATGCGATAGAAAATTACCTCTTTGACGATCTTAGAGTCCCTTGGAGAGCACTAGGCGGCGAAAACGAAGAGTCCTTCTTCAGAGCTCCAAATCTTAGTCCTGATCAATAAAAGCACTAGTGTAATTTCTAACACAACATATATCTATCAATTAAGCCAATATATAATGAACCTCTAAATTATGCCCATCGAGCCATTCATATCATACTATGTCAATATTCAAACAATAATGAAAATATTAAGCATCGGAATGGACAAAACGGAATGCAGTTCTATTGATTTTTGAAAGAAGGAGGATTACAACCATCGGTTGTACCAAACCCTCCTCGGCCTTCCAATCTCTCTATCTCTCAGTAGTGAAGTCTTAGTCAACAAGCTCTTTAGGAACCTCTTTGACTCTTGGCCTTCACACTACAATACTATTCTCTACTTCACAAGTATTCGGAACATTAGCAATCCTTCGACCCTCAACTAAGAGCCTTGACTCCTTTTTTTTATAGGAGAGGGAGAGAAAGCCATTGTTGCCTTTTCTCTTTCCACTAGTTTGGAATAGAAAAAAATAAGATGTTTCTTTAGCTCATATGCTTTTCCTCCTTGGGAGTTCGAGTCTTTTATGGCGGTGACCAATAATGAATTGGTGCTTTGTAGTTTCCTTTGTGAAATCGACTCTCTTGTGAGGGAAAGCGGAGATTCAAATCATTCTCACGCCGAGTTTCCCTTTTCAAACTTAAAACACGGGTAACGCTTCCCTCGTGTAAACGAGTGTTTCCCTAGCCACTAACGTGGCACATTCAGCGATCGGATGCGTTATAACGCTCTTGTGTTGTTATAGAGCGTTACCTTGGCGAAAATAGGTTTTAATTTAGGTCTTTGTATTCCTTCCATATTTGTCTTCTCCCTCGGGCGATGAGAGGTATTTTGACTGTAGCAGATACTAAAGTGTGAGGTCGAACGCCGAAATACTTTATAATTTGTGTAAAGATAAAGAGATTGAAAGGCGAGGAAAACACGAAACAACAACATGTCGAGAAAATATAGTATCTGCCTTGAGTCGGGCATTCCCATGCTCGGTAAGCTTAAACAACATGATTTCTCTAGAATAGAGATATGAAGAATACGTCATAGATAAACACAATGTGGAAGTGTCTACATCATAATAGGATCGAAATTTGAAGAAAATTTGTCTCCATAAACAATATCGCAACTTGGGGAAGAAACCACCAGTAACTTTAATGATGTAGCCTTTGCCCCAAGGTCTTGACCACCGATTCACTTAAAAAGCACATATTCCTCACGACATGTGAATGAAGGAGTTGTCGTCGAACATGTGAGAAATCGTCGATTACCGATCGATAATGAAAATTGTTAACGGATGCGAAGGCCAGTCACCAATAATGATGATGGTCCCTAAGATGCACGGTCTGATCTAGCGAGTGTGAATAAAATGAGTTGAAATTCGAACACTCGTAGAATAATTCGACTAGGAGCCGATGATGAAGACCCGTCGAAGAACACAATACTACTGCCCGCGATGTACTTGAGTATCAGGGTAACGTGGGTTTGGATCGGCTTCCTAGATAAGATGTTGAAGTCGATATGAAGAGATATGTTGAAAGGTAGGCAAGCGAGGCACATCCTACATCGATCGACATGAAACGGAAACCAGCGTGTTGTTTATGATTCGAGATAATGAAGAGGAAATGGGGATGTCGAACTGACAAATAATTTCGCATAATGAGTGGTTTTGGTCGATAACAAAGAGCGGTAGATAGAAAGATCTGCTTGAACAATAGAAGGCACTCTAGCGGGGCACTAGGCGGCCGAAGCTTGAAGAACACGAAGAGTGTGTTAGGATTTTACCGGTGCGGGGACAACGCATTTGGGAGATGAAGAGCTAATACTCATATATGGTAGGGTTCGGCTAGCTATGAAAAGAGTTTTATAGGAAGTGCCATGTTCAAAGTACAACATGCATCGACCTCTGCGAAATGCTTGAAGGTAGTATCCATTTTTCCAAATTTTTCCCCGTCGATTCAGTTTGCGAGTCCATACGAGTAAAATCGGTGAATTTTTCATATTTAGAGAGTCGAAAATGTCGGGAAAGACAACTTCATGCCTAGATGCGATTAGGTTTAACGAGTCCAAATGAGTAAACAATGCATTTTTCATGTTTAGAGAGTCTGAAAAATATCATAAAAGACAACTCCACGGGGTACCTTTGTCGTATCTTGATAACTAGGACATGACAAAGGAGAATAATAAGCCGAAATAGTTCATTTTCCATAAGTTAGTCCATCGAAACCGGACAAGTTAAAGAAATCTATGTTCGATGGACATCTACCTCATTTTTTTATGAGTGCGGCGCGGATAGATAAACTCGGTATTCTTTGTGAAATTTTAACGAGTCAACGAAGAAAAACTCGGTGCCTCCATGAAATTTAACGAGTCACCGGAGAAAACTCGATTACTTTTTCGGTTTAAAGAGCTTTGAAAAAGAGAAAAGAATGGCTCCTTACTTTCTGTCGTGGTAGTTTAACGAACGACAAAGGCAACTCGGGGTTTTTCAATTTTATGAGTGAGAAAAAGATTCTAAAAAGAAAGCTGGTCTTCTTCATAGTTTTAACGAGTACGAAGAAGAAAACTCACAGGTTTTTTCGGATTAACGAGCAAGAAAAAGACCATACAAAAAGAACGCTCGATGTCAACTTCATATAAGTTTAACAAGTCTAGAAGGAGGGAACTCAAGATTTTCGGATTAATGAACGAGAGAAAAATACCGTAAAAAGAATGCTCGATAAAACATGAGTATACACTCATAAAAATCTGATCACTCATCAAAACATCGATACCAAAGCTCGAGAGTTGCGACATGCGTAGCGAATACATGACTTTGCTAACTAGCTTAAAGAGTCGTGCCCAAAAATAGCTATAAGAAGGTCGGAAAGGCCTTCATTTTCCATATGGCCGAGTCTTTGTGAAGAAGCTTTGGGGTGAAAGGGTGAAATCTTCGGTGACGTTACGATTGATGGGAGCGATGGTTTTCCTTTCCCACAGATCCGGGTAAGAGCTAGAACCTCACTGTCATTTAATTGTCTTTTTGTTACTTTTTTCTTGGTTCAAAATGGAAAATTTGCGAGGCCATCAAAAAATTCTTGCGCCCAACATGGGCCATTAGTGTTACGGACGCGTTAAACGAATAGCTTGAGTGAGGATATCGCGTTAGCGCGCCTTGTTTTCACTAGAACTCGTTAAACACCGTATTTTTAGCAACTCGATTTCTCTTTTGTTTGAAATGGTCCGGGCAAGTTTTGATCGGTTAGAAAAGATTTGTACACGGAGTATTCGAGTTTGTTAAACATGAGTATACGGCGAGAGAGAGAACACGAACGGGGAAGAATGAGAGATGGTGACGGATCACCGCAAGCTTGATGACTCTGTAACGAGTGCGGGTGCTAAAATATTCCCACTTAGGCCCGTGAAGAGGACCTCTGAGGTGGCTAATCCAAATGGAGACCGAATGGAATCATGTCTTTCGGATTGGGGGTTGTTGTAGCTCCTAGAGATAGCCACGAGTGTTAAAGACCGGTCTTTAGGACATCTTAAATAGTAGAGAGTATAAAATACATTTCATACCTATTATCACCTTCGACTCTCTCTACCTTTTCAACTTATGTAAAACGTCATCATATGGATGGGACCAAACAACCTTGATTGTAGCAAGCTATAAAGACTACGTAAAGACAAGAAGGGAATCTTCAACACATATATACTCCATACAACAGAGGCAGCTTTTATCATAGAGGGCCGGTTCTCAACAACATATAGGTACTTTAAACAAAAGATATACGAAGCGCAAAAAATAATAGGAGAGTACTAGCTACCCAGTGAAATAATTCTCGGAAAACCTAATTCAACATGATATGGGCTTAGGAATTAAGAATCCATACATATCCATCGGTTTAGTAGGAGTAACATTTCACGATATTTAATACGGAGGAAATGTGAATGATATGTTAAGTGGAATGACATGTCGTGTATGAGCCATATTTAAAGCAACATATACCCGATGCATATGAGTATCAAGCAGTGATAAATTCATACTCCAAATGGCAAGTTACTCGCATTCAAGACACGATAAAGGAAATTGAAAACGAGTGGAGAGAACAATGATACAATATCTCGAAAAGGATTACAAACTATCTGACATGGTAGAATCCTCATATATAATTAGAACTTCTCTTGTGAAACCCCACGGGCTCTGTGTATTTGCATTGATGATTCACAACAAGTATACAAAAATCTTTTACACGCAATTTTCTTGGAAATTTGGAACACATTTTCTCCATTGGATTTACCTTATATAGGCTTCTTTCCATCTCGGTGAGAAGATATTTTTTGGAAAAATATCTTCTTCGCATAAACAAAATTTGTTAGATGCCATTTTCAAAACGACAAAATTCATGATGAGGAATCAAGCCTCCCATCATGTATAATCGGGCCCTCGGCGCGTTTTAAAACGAGAAAATTAAACAACGGTTGTTGAAAAGGTAAAATGCGGGAGTGGGAAAAGCAGCCCTCAAAACTTAAAAGAAACTAGCGAGTAAAAGTAAAATGGCGGGTCAGGCCGAATCATGAAGTTGAAAAAGAATCACGGAGTGCGGCGAGTGGAGAAGGTTGCTGATTTTGGTGGAGGCACGTTTGCGGATGACTGGCATCTTGGCTGTGCTTTGCATGCACCTCTGTAACTGTCTGGCTGGTTTGGGCATCCGCCGAAACCCTCCGCCGACAAAGGCCTCGGTGAGGCGTGGAAACTGCCCCGATTAGGAAGCTTATGTTAGATGATGGAGAAGGTTAGTCTCTTTTCGTAGATGAAACAATCATGTCGGCTTGGTGATGTTGCTTTACCCATACGAAGGTCTGTTCGGTCTCATTAGCTGCAAGCGTCTTTGTGTATTGAGGCCAAAGGCAAGAGCACGGAAGGGAGGGTGGTGGTCCCAACGGGAAGGGAGTTGTTGTCATGATCTCACCCATACCTCATCGAATCGTCCAACGTTGGTGACCACGTTGTTGGAGAGCTCTTGAAGCATTGTGACTCGGTAGTCTCTTTGTTGATAATTTTGCGACACTCAACTAGCCTGCGACGTGAATCGGCTAGGAATCTAGTGCTTCTCCATGTCATGCGATCCCATCTCGGCGAGGAATGAAATATACTCTTTGGCATGTTGTTGCTGTTAGGCAGTCCGAGTCTGCCTCTGAGTTTCCCTCTTGAGATAGGGTATAACGGACTTATGCTCCCCATCATCCTTAGAAATATTTCTCGGTCACAGTGAGATTATATTAAGTGGGTCTACTCTTAGCCTCAAGAGGGTGATTTCTTTTTTTCCAGCTTTCATGCTCAGCCAACAGTTTTACGATGCAAAATAATCTTCTTTCTTCCTCTGTTTCTCTACGCAGTCATCGACTATTACGTTACTCGGCTAGAGTTTTCAGTGGTGATCCTTTGCCTTGTTGTAGACGCTTGCTTTTCCCATATCTCATTCTCGGCTCTTCTTCTTGGACAGTCCTGAGACAACGAGCTAGTTCCACTTGACACCACAGTCGAGTGACAGCTGTGTGGTGCTCCCAGCTTGCGGCTCTGTTGCCTTATTCACGCCAACGTTGATTGTTTCGACCACTCTTTCTTTCTCCTCCCTTTCTTTTGATAGCCTAGCGGACAGTTACGCCTTCTGCAGGCGCTCCACTTGCAGTTCAGGCTGTCACGGACGCGGCGGGAGAGTGACATACGGGCCACGACTTTTCCCCGATGCGACTTCCCATGCATATTTGTTCAATCGACTGCACGGGTATTTGTTTCTCCTGTATCTTTCCCCTTGGTCGGGTCTGGAGGACACACACACGATTTCCTGCAGCGCGGCGGCTGCTTGTTCGCTTGTCGGGGTAGCCCTCGGTGGAGTTGTCTGTTTCGCTCTGAATTTCTTCAGCCAGAATTGACCCGCATCGTTCATCTTTGATCATATCGCATGCAGGTACGGGAGCCGAATTCGCACATGTTGTTGGTTGGTACCTTCTAATACTTCATATCGATGTACTCAGACCACCCAGATAGCTAGTGACATACGAATTAGGATCCGGGATAAGCACGCCATAGATGAGTACCGGGGATTTCGGTATCCAGCGTTAGTGGAGGCGGAGAGCCTGGTATGAAGTACCTGCGTATCCTCCCGGCTCGGCATTATATTTGTCGCGGATTTTCTACATTCGCACGATCCCTTTTAGTGCCCTTGGTGAGGTATGCTCTATGATGTACCATGTGACTCTGTGAAATCGAAGAAGTGAATGCTTGTCTCTTAGCACCATTATCCATTGCCTTGCCTTTATCAATTTACCGTACACCGTGAAGGGTTCCGGCTGTGATTGCTCCTCTCCTATGACACGCACTCCTTGGAGGTTGTTCTTTGTCTTTTTGAGAGGTATTTGCTAGGCTCTGCTTTCTTCTCCTGCTTCTCCACCTGTGCCTCTCTCGACATTCTCTTCCTCCCCTGTAGCAGATGAATCTGTCTCCATCTGCGAAAACAAGGGCCAAGTTTCGAGATTAGCCCTCCATTCCATAAATGGCCTCGGCTCATGCATGTAGGGTGCAGACCTGTTCCTTTTTCTTTTGTTCGAGATAATTTCTCGAGGGTCATAAGCCCAGCTTTTTCCCAGCCTTAGGTCCAGACCTTGCAGCATTTTCTCAACGATCGGGAGGGCATGTCTCGAGTTTACCATGAAGGGGCCGATTTCAATGGGAAGCCTTAGGATGTAGCCCTTCTTGGCAGGAACAAAATGGAGCTGGTCGGCCTTGAGGGCCTGCTGGATGTATTCGAGTGCATAAACTCGTCGGACAGGAAACACTGGCAGCCGGTAGGGGGCAACTTCGGCTCCATAAACCCGAATTTCGGTGTAGTCCTCGAATAGAAACCAATCTCCAGTACTCTGGGATTTTCCGGCTTGCAGCTAGCTTTTCATTTCTGGAAAGACCCTAGGGGAAGGCGAGTCATGAATGATGGTATAGGCAATAGACATAAAACTATTCACAAAACTGGAGTAACCCTCCCCCTTAGGTAATTGACGCACAGAGAAATTCCAGTCGAAGACTGGTCTGGGTTGGGAATTCTCAAGATAAACTTTGTCTAACCCCAAGCCCTCAAACTTATCGGCGTGCTGGTACAAGAAGAGATAAAAAACCATTGAACAGAAACGGAACTGACGGGTTTGTGGAAGCTCCTGGAATTGGGTTCGAAGGGTTGAGGAGAGGAAACCCGGAATATCTAAAACTACCCCTTTTTGGGACATGAACCATAAAAAATGAACGCACACCGTGGAAATGTCTTCCGAACTCCCTACCCCCAAAAGGCCAGCAATCAGAGAGAGAATGGGCCGAACCTCTTCAACGAACAGACTTAATGGGAACGGCTCTACGGCGGGAAGAGAAGTAGCCTGGTCGACGGTTATAGAGGAAATGAAGGCTCGCCGGGCCTCCCGTGGCTGTTTGATAAACTGGGCTGCCAAGGCCGCGTCCTTGAAACTAACATATGTGGCGCTAGTAGGGAAGCGGAGGGCTTGCTTGATAACATCGGGAGAAAGGGAAAGAACCCTGTTCCCCTGAGGGGAAGTGAAGGTGCCCCGATGCTCGTCGAAAACATCTCTGAGCCAGGTGATGAAATCAACCACAGAATGAACTTGAGGGGCAATTTGATGGTATAGGCCCGACACGACTACCCGGTAACGGTCTGTGTTCTTAAGATGGCGACTGAAAAGCAAGGGTTTAATGCTGCGGATGTCGAATGGGTATTTGGGGTCACAAATACCAGCTTGCAAGTCAAGGAGAGGATCGAAACCGGGGGGATTCCTAGATTCACGGACCTGGGGGGTCTCTGGTTCACTCTTCTTTGGCGTTACCCTTCCCATGGCCGACATTCACGAATTTGAAAAATCGAAAGGAAAACAGAGGGAGAATGAATAATGGAATACCTGAACAGAAGGTAAGTCTGCTCGGGAAAGCGACGCAGGGAACTCTGACAATGATTGGGGTAGACTAGGCGCTCTTTCCTACTTGGTATACGCCGTAGACGGGAACCTGCGACCTTTTACTGGAGCGAAATACGGAGGGAATGTTATCTCTGGACTGGGTAATTTGAGGTAAAAAGACGGATGGGTAAAACGAATGAAGGCAAGTGTCCTAAGGACACTGACAGTGAGGCACGCAGCGCATAAGGATTGGGTGTGTTAGAGTGCAGGTGGGTGCCTCGTGCCGGGTTTAATACTGGTACGGGTCTCAGTACCAGCTGACCTAAAAGACTTTACCTTACCTTTTTACCGTATGCGTTGTATAACTCCTGAAACATATGAGCTCTTATGCAGATTAAAAACACATCCTGCCCATCGTGAGGGTCCACCTCTCGATCTGCCACGTCACCGCACCACGCGGCATGCTCCCGCCACCTCCTTCTAACCTTGAGTCCCCACCACGCTATGCTGTCACAATTCCGCGGGGGTATGGATCTCCTCCTTCCCTCGCTGCTCGACCCCCTCGGAATTTCCCTCGTGCATCCTCACGTGGCAGCAATTTCTTTTATTACATAGGTTTCACGTTTAGTGCAGCGTTCCATTGCCTTTTATATCTCCCGTAAGCCTTTTGGCTTTACACTTCATCCTTTTTGTGTTAATTCCCCATCGGCTTTATCGCGCGTGGCTTTCATTACCTTGTCTCCTTTCGACCCACCTTTGAAATATTTCGCCCCTTGATACGAAGTTTAATACATGGCTTGTCAACCTTTTAATACACCCATGACTAATGTTAAAGATTGAACACAAATCATCGTGACTCATGCATTACTCAATTTAAAAATGAAAACAACAGCTAATGTACAATATAATACAATCAGGCTTCTTCAGCCTGCTTCAGAACTGAAAATACGGCTTGAGGAACTGTCCATTCACAGGGGCATCGAGCAGATCTCCCTGCAAATTCTCCAGCTTAAAAGTATTATTTCCTCCTTGTTCTGTAATCTTGAAGGGACCGAACCAAAGGGGATCGAATTTACCATGCTTACCTTTATCGGCCCTTCTCACATCCCACCTAAGAGCTAGATCTCCTACCTGTAGCTTTCTATCCTTGGTATGCTGGTCAAACAACTCTTTCATTTTCTCCTGGTATTCCACAAGTCGCTGGTTCACCTAACCACGTGTTTCTTCGAGTTCTACCAGCTGGTTGATTCTTCTAGTCATACCATCAGGTTCCTCCTGAGCCTCTTGCATGAAACGAGCAACAGGTAAAGCTAATTGTATAGGGAACACAACTGCTCGCCCATATACTAACTCATAGGGAGATTTTCCGGTTGCCCTTTTACTGGTTATCCTGTTTGCCCATAGAGCGAACTTCAGTTGGGAATCCCAGTTCCTCTGGTTTTCATTTATTGTCTTCTTTAGAGCTTTGACCAGCGTTTTGTTTGATGATTCCGCCAAACCATTTCCCTGTGGGTAGTAAACTGTAGAGTGACCCAGAGTGATGTTATATTGCTGACAAAAATTCACGAATTTTGTAGATTTGAAGGCTTGGGCATTGTCAGTCACTATTCTAGCAGGACATCCAAACCTGGATATAATGTTCTCTTCCATGAATTTAATTATCACTGTGTCTGTAGCATTTCGTGCAGGTATGGCTTCCACCCACTTCGTGAAATAATCCGTGGCAGTCATGATCCATTTGTGCTGCCCACTTGAGGGTGGGTGAATCTCACCTATGAAGTCAATTCCCCACTGTTTGAAAGGTTCATCGACATGTACAGGAATCAGGTGTAGAGCTGCTAACTTTTGTTTTTCAGCAAATTTCTGGCATTTGTCACATGCTCTGACCCAAGCAAAGACGTCTCCAAACAATTTAGGCCAGTAAAAACCAGCCTTCAGAATTTTCTGAGCTGTGCTCCTCCAGCTATAATGTCCTCCACAGATTCCCTCATGGAATTCGGTTATTATGTTCTTCACTTCGTCTTCTGTGAGGCACAATAACAGTATGCCTGAAAGATCTCTCCAATATAGCTGACCGTTTGCAACTACATACTTTTGCGATTTCAGCCTTAATGCCCTGTATTTTGATTTATCACAGCTGGGTGGACAGCTGAGTGTTAGGAGGTACTCTGTTATTTCCTTGTACCAAGGACTAGTAAGATACTTCATCCGTATTTTCTGAGTGGCGATTTCCACTCCTTGCTGCCCTGTCTGCTCCTCAGAATCTTTATTTGCAATCATAGATAAATTGATGCCCAAAGCTTGATGGTTTGATTCTGACAAAATTCTTGCTAGCCCCTGCCCTTTAATCAACTTAGTGGGTCTGATGTCTAGATCATACTCCTGTATCTTTGCGATCCACCTGCCCCTTTTTCCTTCACTGTCACCCTGAACGAGGATATCTTTAACCGCTGCGGTGGGTACAAATGCAGTGATGTGAGACTGCAGAATATACATGTGGAATGCCTTGAGGGACTTTACCAGGGCATAGGCCTGCTTCTCCAGTATGTTGTATTTCAGCGCTGCATCATGAAGCACCTGACTAAAGAAAGCAATGGGTTGCTCATACCCATCCTCGTTTTTCTGTAGGAGAACCCCAGCTACCGTGTGAGGTGATGCAAAAGAGAAAATCATAAATGTTTCAGTGAAATCTGGCCTTGCCAGCACAGGAGCTTCAACAAATGCATTCTTTATCCTGGCAAAGGCCTGCCTTGATTCTGGTGACCATTTCACCTCATTATTCTTTTTTAACATATCTGTTATATGCCTAACTATCTCAGCATAGTTAGGGATAAACCTTCTCAGGAAGTTGATACGCCCTAAGAACACCTGGACTTCTTTCTTATTCCTGGGGAGGGAGATACCATTTATAGCTTCCACCCTTTTAGGATCGATCTTGACCCCATCTTTAGTTACAATGTGTCCTAGGAGCTTACCCTCTTCTAGTGCAAACAAAGATTTTTGAGGATTTAGGGAAAGTCCATACCTTCTGCATTTCTCAAAAGTTCTCTGCAAATGTTGAATGTGCTCGACGTCATCTTTCGAAAATACTGTTATATCATCTAGTTACACCACCAGAAACTTGTCTTGTTCCCCAACGAAAGTTATGTCCATAGCCCTCTGAAATGTGGCTCCTGCGTTGATCAGCCCAAAAGGCATCCTAGCGTACATAAATGTACCCCAAGGCGTGGTTAAAGCAGTCTTTTTCTGGTCCTCTGGGAGTACAGCCACCTGGTTATAACCCGAAAAACCATCCATCATAGACATCCTAGAGGCCCCCACCACCTTCTGCAGAATGTGGTCCATCTTTGGTAATGGGTAATTATCTTTCAGGGAGGCTCTATTCAAGTTTCTGAAATCCACGCACAGCCTTATCTCTCCATTTTTCTTCCGGACAGGGACTAAATTTGCCACCCATTCAGAGTATTTCAATGGCACAATTATCTTAGCCTTTAACAACTTCTTGATTTCCTTCTCAATGGAGGGGAGTAACAGAGGATTAATTTGCCTGAGCTTCTGCTTATGGGGCCTTGCATCTGTCTTCAGGGGAATCTCATGCTGCAGAATGCTGATATCAAATGTCTTCAGGTCTTGATAGGACCATGCAAACACATCCCTATAAGACTGAAAAAATTGCAGATACTTCACTTTGTAGTCATCCGGGACCTTTCTGGACAATTTCACAATTTTGGGTTCAGCTTTAGTACCCAGATTTAGGTCCTCTACCTTGTTTTCATCTGTCATTTTACTGGGCTGCCTGGAGACATCATTTTTGTCGAATAGCCTTTCCAGGGGCACTAGGCCTCTAGGGATGATGTTTCCCTTCAGCTGTAAAACTTTACTCCCAGCCATCTTTTCTTCCCACTGGTTTTCTGATTGGTCCTCAGCATCATCTTCCTCACCACAGTCAATTTCCATATTAGAGAACTCCCCCACTGTCTCTAGAAATCTTTTCACTTGTTCATCGTCCTCAAACACTTGCCAGTGTTTGACATTGTCTGGAATCGATGGTCTGTACCTTACTTCAATCTCATACCTTAGGAGAGGATTTTGAGGTGGACGGAAAGTGCTAGCAGCTACTGCAAGTGAATCTGCCATCCTGTTCTGCTCCCAGGGCATGAACTGAATATTAAAAGCTGAGAAAAAATTCTCCACCATGTCCCATACTTCATTCCTGTAGGCTCTTAAACGGGGATGTTTTGCTTGACATTGATTTCTAATCTGCCGGACCACTAATTCTGAATCACCCAAGACCTTCAGGGTTTGTATATTCATATTCCTGGCTGCCTGTAGCCCTAGCAAGAGTGCTTCATACTCAGCCACGTTATTGGTGGCTTCATATTCTAATTTGAAAGACAGCGGGACCCATCTGCCAGCAGGGGAAATCAATAAAACACCAGCACCATTCCCTTCCCTGGAATTTGCCCCATCAAAATGAAGAGTCCATATCCCTGTCTCAGGGTCTTCTAGGGATTGTTGAGCCTTTATTTGACATAGGGAGGGTTCTTGGGCATAGCAGTAATCTTCCTCTAACATCAAGCATGAAAAGTCTCTGTCCTTACTGTAGACCGGTGAATTTTCCGAACAGTCAGCTTTGGTAACTGTTTTCACAAACCTGGTCTCTCTGTATAGTCTCCTCTCCTGCCCGCCAAAGATTGGAATGGTGGCATATGTTAGATCCAGCTTGATTGACCCGCCAATTTTTGTTCCCCAGGACCTTGATAGTAACATGCCAAAGCGGGCTGGGATGTCCGCCACCACAATGTCCATTACTACACTTTTAGCTGGGATTTGGGCCAGGTTGACTACCAGGTCCTTAATCATGCCTAAGCACTTAACTCTTTTGGAGTCAAATGAATACAGGTCCTGATATGGACGAGTGATCTGGAGTCCTAATTGTTCCATGACAGACAGAGGCATAAGATTATGGGAGGCTCCCAAATCTAGCATGCAGTTGTGGAGTAATAGGTCATGGATCACCAAGGACACGTAGAATGGAGGTGTAGTGGGGTCTAATTCCTCGACATGTGGACCAAACACTACCATAGGTCTTTCTTCTTGTAAGTTAAGACTGTCAGGGATATATATTACTTCTGGGGGAAGCATGAAAGAGGTGACCTGAGACTGATATGCAGGTTGCTTTAACAATTCAGTTAGGGGGACTGGGATTTTAACTTTCTCTAGTTCTTTTTGTAGACTGAAAGCTGAGGATGGCTTATCTATAGACACCTCTTTAGATTCTTTCTCCTTAGAGTCTATGCTCTGTGGGAGAGGCTTGACTTCTTTTATGACTGGCTTGACATTAGGAGGAGTAGCTGCTTGTGAAGATGAAGAAGCTTGAGTATCAAAATGCAAAGGCTGGCTAAGAGGTTTCTTACCTTTCTCAGGGGCTTTCCGATCAGTTTCCTCTGGAGCAGGTGCTGACTTCTGGGGTGTATCCTCCTCTTCATCCTGAGTGCGGGTTCTCTTTCTAGAGGACCTGAGGTCGTACTTTCTGTTAAACTAAGCTTGCATGAAGTCAACGAACTTCTTACAGTAATCATCAATCTTGGGCTCTTCAGCATCCTCGTTGGCCTTCTGTTCAGAGCGAGCTTGCACTTCGCCCTCCTCACTTTCATGTACAGGACATTCTATGTCATCACTGTCTGAGAAAACAAGACATGCCTCCTCTTGTTCATAGGCAGGATCTTCAGGAGAAGCCTCTACTTGCCACTCCAAGTATAGAGGATGCGGTACCTGGCCTTGTTGCTCTTGCTGTCCCCTCTGCAGTATCTGCAAGGGTGGTTTCCTGTGTTCAGGATTGAATCCTCTGTTTGGAGAATTCTGGAAATTCTTTGAGGGAGAATTCTTGGTCTCCATCTCAAGCTTGACCAGCTTACTTGAGAGGTTCTTGATCATCCTATTCATTTCCTCAATCTTATCGTTGGCCGAATCTCTGTCTTGTCCTGAAGCGGATACTTCCTCTTTTCCCCTCCTTATAGCGTCCTGTTCTTGTTTCCCTTTGGATTTTCCAGTCGAGACAAAATTTGCTTCTATCTCCAGTGCGTCTGTCTGTGCATCGTCCAGAGTAGCTGGTTTTCTCTCTCTCAATGAGAAACCGAATTTAGAATCAAATGCCGCCACAAAAACGACCTTAGCAGCGGTCTGGTGAGGCTTCATTTCGGCGGGGAGACTCAGGTACAACTTGTTGAATCTTCTGATAAACTCTGACACCCCTTCGTTATGTTTCTTTTTCAGAGTGTTAAATTCGGTAAGAACATTACCATGATCTTTCTTTTCTCCCCACTTTTTGATGAAGGCGTCCTCCATTGCCTCCCAAGTGTTGATGGAACGAGCTCCAAGTGTTTTGAACCATTTTCTGGCCTCCCCATCTAAGGATTGCACGAACAGCCTTAGAACTACGTCCAAATGCTCCACATTAAAATTCTCTGCGAAAGAGCAGAAAACTTCGACATGTTTCTGGGCTTCAATCTCATTCTCACCACTAAATCTGGGCAGAATCTTTAAATAATCCGCGGCATATCATTTAATACCGCAGGTAGCTCCAAAGGAGCATATTTGTTTTGCAGGAAGCCAGGGATATTCGCCATTGGGGGAGGTGGAGGTAGTACAAGAGTCTGAGCTGTAAGGGGAGGAGGAGAAGGTGGGAGTGAAGTATGGATAATGATGGGGATGTAGTGAACAGCGGCTACTTCGGTAACTTCCTTAATCTCTTCAGCTTCAGGGGTGGGGTGGAAAGAGTAATGCGGAGTATAGCTAGACTCGGCTTCGTCTTTAATATGGACGCCTCCCCGAGGTGGGCTCTCTGAATAGTAACCAGTATCTCTTATGATAGGGTTAGGGCCTTGTATTTGAGCGATTTGAGAGGAAGAGGACGAAAGATATGGAAAGTTTTCTAGGGAGAATTCTGGGATCTCGGTATGAACAGACTGCCTCTCCCTCCAGCCTCTTCTGTGTAGGATCCTTTCGGGGTCAGACACGGAAGGTGTCTTTGGCTGAGACGTACCTAACCTTAGGTGTGGCTTGCGAGGAGCCAGGACGGCAAAAAGGTTTAATTGAAAGATGATTGTGGAGTCGCCAAGGTGAGGGGTGTACAACTCTCAACTCTTCGTGCTAACCTAACTAAAGAGTGAATGGATTTTGTCGAGGCCCAGGGATCTTAAATTTCTTCAACTTCGTCCCCGGCAATGGCGCCAAAAAGATGTTGTAGCTCCTAGAGACAGCCCTGAGCTGTTAAATACCAGTGCCTGGGACATCTTAAATGGTAGAGGATTATAGAATACATTTCAGACTCAGTATTAGCTTCGGACTCTCTCTACCTTATCAACTTATGTAAAACTTCATCACATGGGTGAGACCAAACGACCTTCGGATTGTAGCAAACTGTAAAGACTGCATAAAGATGAGAAATGAATCTTCAACACATATATACTCCAGACAACTGAGAGATATCTTTCATCATAGAGGGCGAGGTTCTCAACAACATATAGATACTTTAGACAAAAGATATTTGAAGCGCAGAAAATAGTAGGGGAGTACTAACTATCAATGAAATGGTGCTCGGAAAACCAAATTCAACATGATATGGGCTTAAGAGCTAAGAATCCATACATATCCATTGATCTAGCAAGAGTAACATTTCACAATACTTAATACAGAGGAAATATGAATGATATGAAAAGTGAAACGACTTATCGTGTATGAGCCATATTTAAAGAAACAGGTACCAGTAAAGCATAAGTATCAGACAGTGATAGATTCATACTCTAGCTGGCATGTTCTTCGCATTCCAAGACACGATAAAAGGAAATCGATAACAATGGAGATAACAATGACACAATATCACAAAGAAATAATTACAAACTATACAGCATCAAGACTGGAATCCTCATACATAATCAGAACTTCTCTCCGTTGAAACCCCACGGGCTCTGTGTATTTGCATTGATGATTCACAACAAGTATACAAAAACTTATACACTACAATTTTCTTCTGGAAATCTGGAACCTGTTTTTCTCATTGGATTTACCTTATATAGGCTTCTTTCCATCTCAGCGAGAAGATATTTTTCGGAAAAATATCTTCTTCGCATAAACAAAATTTGTTAAATGTCATTTTCAAAAAAGCAAAATTCATGATGAGGAATCAAGCCTCCCATCATGTATGATCAGGCCCTCGGTCGTTTTTAAAAACAGAAAATTAAACAACAGTTTGGTGAAAAAGTAAAATGCAAGAGTGGGGAAAACAACCCACTCGAAACTTAAAGGAAATTAACTGAGTAAAAGTAAAATAGGCCGTTAAGGCCGAATCATGAGTTGACGAAGAATCACAGGTGCGACTGAGTGGAGGCAGTTGCTGATTCAGGCAGGGGCACGTTTGCAGATGAACTGGCATGCTGGCTCATAAATTGCGCGCACCTCTATTGACTGTCCGCAGCTGGCTCAGGCATTGCTGAGAACCCCTCCACCTCGACAAAGGCCTCAGTGAGGGCGTGGAAACCTGCCCTAGTAGGAAGCTTGTGTTTAATCAAGTGGAGGAGGTTGAACTCTTTTCGCAGGGATGAAACAATCGTGTCGGCTTTGAGCTGAGCTGATTTTCCTGTCTGAAGGTCAGTTTGGTCTCTTTCTTCTTGCAAGCGTGCTGTGTATTGATCCAAAGGCAAGAGCACGGAAGGGGTGGTTGGGTCCCAGCAGGAGGGGAGTCCGGATATCATGATCTCACTCCATACCTCGTTGAATTGTCCAACGTTAGCGACCACCTGTTGGAGAGCTCTTGAAGCTGCGACTCGGGCCATCTCTTTGTTGATAATTTTGCGACACTCAATAGCCTCAGTGAATCGGCTAGGAATACCATGCTTCTCCATGTCATCTGATCCTAGCTCGTTGAGGAACGAAATGTACTCTTTGGCATGTTGGGCCCTGTTAGACAGATCAAGGTGTGCCTCCTGCAGTTTCCTACTGAGATAGGGTATAGCAGACTTATGCTCCCCCATCGTCCTTAAGAAGCCCCATTGCTCAGTCACAGCTGAGATTATATCTGACCAGATTATACTCCTAGCCTCGAGAAGGGTGAGATTTCCCTTTGCACGGCTTCTCATGTCTGCAATAGTTTTTTGTTGATCTACCGTTGTCTTCTTCTCTTGCTCTAGTTCTTTCTGCAACCCTTCGACTATTCTGGTGTTTTCGGCCAGAGAGTTTTCCAGGTTCGTGATCCTTTGCCTTGCTGTAGACGCTTGCTTTTCCAATATCTCAATCTCAGCTCTTGCCGCGGAAAATTGCTCAGACAACGAGCTAGTTCCACTTGACACCACAGTTGGCTGGCAGCTGTGTGAGTCCCATATAGCTTGTAGCTCTGTTGCTTTATTCTGTAACACGTTGATTGTTTCGGCCATCTTTTCTTTCTCCTCCCTTTCTTTTGATAGCTTTGTGGACAGTTATGCTTTCTCTTGCTCCACCTGTACCAGTTCAGCCGTCTAGACATGGTGGGCGGCTGGTATACGGGCCTGACATTTTGCCGATGCAACTTCCTTCTGCAGCTGTTCAATGAGAGCTGCCTGTGTATTTGTTTCCCCCATATCTTTGCTCTTGATCAGGTCCTGGAGGACACGCACATGATTTTCTCTGGCGCGGCAGCTAACTTGTTCAGCTGTCAGGGTAGCCCTCAACTGGTCGTGTTTCTGCTCTAATTTCTTCAGCACGAGGGTGACCTGCATCAGTTTATCTTTCATCATATCGCATACCGTCTGGAACAGGTCGCACATGTCGTTGGCTGGTACCTTCTTCATGTCGATGGCAAACTCGAGCACCCGATAGCTAGGGACATCAGAATTAGGATCCACGATAGCTTCTGCCATAGACAATACCAGGCTTTCGGTGTCCGCGTTGATGGAGGCGGAGAGTCTGGTATGATACTTCTCAACATATCCCCCCAGCTCAGCTTTGTACTTATCGCGGATCGCTCTATTCCCCCGATCCCTTTCGATTGCCCTGGGCGAGGTATGCTCTATGATAGCCTGTGTGACCTCTGTGAAATCAGAAGAAGTGGTACTATCTCTTAGCACCATTATCCCGGCCTTGCCTTTGTCCAATTTCCCATACACCGTGAAAGGTTCCAGCAGTTGCTCCTCCCCTATGAATTATGCCTCACTGGAGGCTGTTCTTTGTCTTTTGGGAGGAGGCGCTGCTCCTGAGGTACCTGCTTCTTCTCCGCCTGTGCCTCTATTGACATTCTCTTTCTCCCCTGTAGCAGATGAATCCGTCTGCATCTGCAAAAACAAGGGAAAAATTTCAAGGTTAGCCCTCCATTCCATAAATGGCCTCGGCTCATGCATGTAGGGTGCAGACCTATTCCTTTTCTTTTTGTTCGAGATAATTTCTCGAGGGTCATAAGCCCAAATTTTTCCCAGCCTTAAGTCCAGACCTTGCAGCATTTTCTCAACGATCGGGAGGGCATGTCTCGAGTTTACCACGAAGGGGCCGATTTCAATGGGAAGCCTTAGGATGTAGCCCTTCTTGGCAGGAACAAAATGGAGTTGATCGGTCTTGAGGGCCTGCCGGATGTATTCGAGTGCATAAGAATAGAAACCAATCTCCAGTACTCTGGGATTTTCCGGCTTGCAGCCAGCTTTTCATTTCTGGAAATACCCTAGGGGAAGGCGAGTCATGAATGATGGTATAGGAAATAGACATAAAAATATTCAAAAAACTGGAGTAACCCTCCCCCTTAGGTAATTGATGCACAAAGAAATTCCAGTCGAAGACTGGTCTAGGTTGGGAATTCTCAAGATAAACTTTGTCTAACCCCAAGCCCTCAAACTTATCGGCGTGCTGGTACAAGAAGAGATAAAAAACCATTGAACAGAAACGTAACTAACAGGTTTGTGGAAGCTCTTGGAATTGGGTTCGAAGGGTTGAGGAGAGGAAACCCGGAATATCTAAAACTACCCCTTTTTGGGACATGAGCCATAAAAAATGAACGCACACCGTGGAAATGTCTTCCGGACTCCCTACCCCCAAAAGGCTATAAATCAGAGAGAGAATGGGTTGAACCTCTTAAACGAACAAACTTAATGGGAACGGCTCTACGGCGGGAAGAGAAGTAGCCTAGTCGACGGTTATAGAGGAAATGAAGGCTCGCTGGGCCTCCCGTGGCTGTTTGATAAACTGGGCTGCCAAGGCCGTGTCCTTGAAACTAACATATGTGGCGCTGGTAGGGAAGTGGAGGGCTTTCTTGATAACATTGGGAGAAAGGGAAAGAACCCTGTTCCCCTGAGGGGAAGTGAAGGTGCCCCGATGCTCGTTGAAAAAATCTCTGAGCTAGGTGATGAAATCAACCACAGAATGAACTTGAGGGGAAATTTGATGGTATAGGCCTGACACGACTACTCGGTAACAGTCTGTGTTCTTAAGATGGCGACTGAAAAGCAAGGGTTTAATGCTGCGGATGTCGAATGGGTATTTTGGGTCACAAATACCAGCTTGCAAGTCAAGGAGAGGATCGAAACCGGGGGGATTCCTAGATTCACGGACCTGGGGGGTCTCTGGTTCACTCTTCTTTGGCATTACCCTTCCCATGGCCGACATTCACGAATTTGAAAAATCGAAAGGAAAACAGAGGGAGAATGAATAATGGAATACCTGAACGGAAGGTAAGTCTGCTCGGGAAAGCGATGCATGGAACTCTGACAATGATTGGGGTAGACCAGGCACTCTTTCCTACTTGGTATACGCCGTAGATGGGAACCTGCGACCTTTTACTGGAGTGAAATACGGAGGGAATGTTATCTCTGGACTGGGTAATTTGAGGTAAAAAGACGGATGGCTAAAACGAATGAAGGCAAGTGTCCTAAGGACACTGACAGTGAGGCACGTGGCGCATAAGGATTGGGTGTGTCAGAGTGCAGGTGGGTGCCTCGTGCCGGGTTTAATACTGGTACGGGTCTCAGTACCAGCTGACCTAAAATACTTTACCTTACCTTTTTACCGTATGCGCTGTATAACTCCTGAAACATATGAGCTCTTATGCAGATTAAAAACACATCCTGCCCATCGTGAGGGTCCACCTCTCGATCTGCCACGTCACCGCACCACGCGGCATGCTCCCACCACCTCCTTCTAACCTTGAGTCCCCACCACGCTACGCTGTCACAATTCCGTGGGGGTATGGATCTCCTCCTTCCCTCGCTGCTTGACCCCCTCGGAATTTCCCTCGTGCGTCCTCACGTGGCGGAAATTTATTTTAGTACATAGGTTTTACGTTTAGTGTAGCGTTCCATTGCCTTTTATATCTCTCGTTAGCCTTTTGGCTTTACACTTCATCCTTTTTGTGTTAATTCCCCATCGGCTTTAACGAGCGTGGCTTTCATTAACTTGTCTCCTTTAGACCCACCTTTGAAATATTTCGCCCCTTGATACAAAGTTTAATACATGGCTTGTCAACCTTTTAATACACCCATGACTAATGTTAAATATTGAACAACAGACACAACTACAGAATCACTCATGCGGTGCCAAGAATATGGCCCTAGTGAATTCAAACCATCATCGATCCTAGGATCATTCCTAGGAGATCCCCCTATCATACCAGAGGCAACCCTAGAAGTCATGGGGGAACCGATGTGCATGATGTTATGATCAAACACTAATGCCAACCCGAAGATGGAGACTAGTAGAATGTAAACTGAAGACACTAACATGGCTTTCCTACCCTACGCCATTTCCCAAACCTCATTTTTATACCCCCCACCTTGTTTTGTGTCAAAGAAAGTCTTGGAAACTGTTACATTTCCAAACATGGCTTTCACAGTACCTGTCTTGTATTTGGTCCCACTAGCCATGCTGGGAAGTCTTGGCATCACTTCTACAGGGATAACCCCTATCACTCCTTAGGAGGCTACACCGGTTAATGAAACTCTCATAGTAGCACGAGCTAAAGCGACCAAAAAAACCAAAAAAAAAGGGAAGAAAATCGAAAATCCCAACATACCTATGGAATTTCAACCTTGTGCATTATGTGATATTGTAGGCCATCGTACCAATATTTTCCCGGAGTTTGATGAATTAAAACCTCTTCTAAGCACCAAAAGAAATTTCGCAACCTTAAGTTCCCATAAAATGGAACAAGCCACAAAAATAAAGGGAAAGAATTGTGCACCAACCACACATGTGCCATATGCAACTGTTATGGGTATTACACCCATCATTTCCCAGTGATGCCTCAATATAGGGACGCCCTGCAAGCCCTAGAGAAATCATACCAACAATATCTCTCAAATTCACCCATGCAAATGGATGAGGGAAAGCCTAGAACCATACTATACCCGCGAGAGGATCCTACATCCTTCTCATACACAGTCACTCCAACGTACCAAAGACGAGAAACAGAGGCCACTATGCGACGAGCCTCACTACTTAGTCACGTAGTATCTCGAATTAAGGGCGTTCACCCGTTGGTACCAAATACCTCATGTTGCCCAAAGTAACTTAGCTCGGCATCGACGACATACATGTCACGTTTACCAAAGCAAACATCACGTGTGCCTTTGTCCCCACATACATCGGTTCCAGTCCATGTTGGATTTCATGTGATGATTCATCACTGAAAATTCTAACTTAGTCAGGTCGGACACGGAATCTGCGAACAAAACCACCTTCCAAGGGATGAAAACAACAAGGACCATATTATATGTGTTCGAGGATAGGTATTCACCTAAACGACCACCTCCCCCCCGTTATCACTATCCAACTCCTATCTAGCTCTGCGCTCTCTGTGATGAACATGATCATGTCATTGTTGACTGCACAACCCTAGAGCTATTTTATAGATGGTACCCTGTCAACCCTGTATACTATGACGACTTACGAGCTATCCAGTATTCATATTGGGTGGGTTCTAGCGACCACCCAGTTTGACATTGTCCCTATATACCCTGATTTAGTTCATAGTTAAAAAATTTATGCCAGGCCATAGTACGCCTTGCCGTAGCAAAAAGATCAGATTCAAAATCCATGGAAAGTTCGACAATGCAAGAAAATGTGACCAGCAGGTCCATTTTCTTTGTGTCAGCAGAAAAACAGTCAAAAAAGGGGCACATCATCACCCCCAACCACCCTCCATGGTTAACCAACCTGCGCATTATGCAATGCACGTAACCATTTGGTCGCCCAATGCCCGAATCTAGAATCATTCCGCAAAAGGCATCCAATCACTCGAGAAGTCCAAAGGGAAAAGAGTACCAAAGAAAGACAGTCTTGCCTAGTTTTTCAAGGCAACCATCAGACTCGACACCATACTTACATCTCCCCCTTTGTTAGAAACCATATGCTCGTTGGATGTCCAATACCTGGATATAATTGGTCTTGAGCCAAGACACCCTAACGCCAGACAACCTACCCAGAGGAACCCTTCCTCCCATCATCACCAAAAAATTAGGGAGGCTAGGACAACCCATCATCTTAGTAGGGCCCAGAATTAGCCAAATCAATCAATGTAAGGAACTAAAGAACCTTACTAACAGTATTCTCATGGTCACTCCCATCCCATAGATCAATCTCTCTAATCAAGAGAATAGCACGCGCTGTTATTGCAGTATTTTCTCCCAATTCCACCATACGATGGATTGTGAGTGCCTCCCAAGACTATGGGCAACAAGGGTAGCATTGAGTTTGAACTCCCAAAAATATATAGAATAAACAAAACAAAAAACTCGAATATTCCAAAATCGTAATCATGCCCCAATGCCTAATCATCTCCGAGCATCCACTTCAGGGAAAAAGAGTAGCATTGGTTCTCATACCATCTACTCGATAAACACCATGACACTGTGCACCATTTGCACAAGTCAAAATCATGAAACAGAGTCATTCCCCTTAATGGAAACATTTAAGCACCTATTCACTCAACATAGCTTCCAAATCCAGGAATTCACAAGTACCCTTAGTACGCCACGTAAGGAACAGAAGCTTGCTCTCATGCAAGCCACCACAATGGAAATTCCTCCACCATCCAACATCAACGACACACAAAATCACATACGATTCACCTCATCATGCATGAGAACCATGACTCGTGTTGTCTGATCATATTTCATTAGTGTTGAGACTGCTACCACTACAATGGTAGTTGTACCATCGACGGTGAAAACGCAACCATTCTGCACCCTGTCGACCTCGTCTAGTTCCACAACATCAACTATGGAATCCTATTTGTGTCTGTCGATCAGCTCTGTTAGGATTGAACCAACTCCTCAAGACCTCACACAATCCAACTCCCCCTTAGATGCCTTTTTCCATTTAGACAAGGATATTTTAGAGGCCATGACGGAATCATATTTTCTGTGGGATGCAATGCATCACCACTCATTTTTTCTTCCAGAAAAAACACTTGGTCCTAACAACCTAGAAAACCAACAAATATACGTCATTGAATCAAAATAATTCCTCCCATCTGGGAAAGTTTACTGGTTTAAAAATCCCATCCTAGCGCCTGACGCGTTCGAAGAAGGGAACACGTCTAATATTTCACCAACCATTAAGGTAAATATCTTGAGAAAACCAGGAAAAATCGAAGAAATCTCACTAGGGGCTACATGCTCCCCAAATGAAGTAGTCTCTTACACAAACTTGTTACAAGAGTACAAAGACATATTTTCATGGGATTATTGTAAAATTCCCAGGCTTATCCCCAATATCATAGAGCACCATATTGACGCCTCGCTTGACATACCACCAATACGCTAGAAAAAATGTCAATTGCACCCATCTAAGGTAGAAGTGATCAAGCGAGAAATCGATAAGGTTCACAAAGCAGTTTTTATCTACCTAATAGCTTACACATCGTGGGTTTTCAACCTTGTTCCCGTCATGAAAAAATAGGACACCATTCATGTCTGTACTGATTTCCGATATTTGAACAAAGCTTGTCCAAAAGACAACTACCCTACCCCTTTCATTGACAAAGTCATTGATGCTTGTGCCGGTCACAAGGCCCTATCCTTCATGGACAAATTCTCAGGGTATAACCAAACTCGAATCCAACATATCGATTGATACAAGATGACATTCACCACCGCTTGGGCACATTAGTATACCAAGTTATGCCATTTGGTCTTAAAAATGATGTAGCCACCTTCCAATGGGCCATGAACTACGTCTTCCATGATCTATCCCACCTTATCCTCACTTACTTGGATGACCTCACCATTCGATCCAAGATGCGTAGCGATCATCTAGCGGATTTTCGTTTGGTATTCCAAAGATGCCGACATTACAACTTGCGCTTGAACCCTCTCAAGTGCATCTTATGCATTAATGTAGGTTGACTATTAGGATTTATAGTATCCCAAAAAGGGATTGGAGTGGATCCCCTCAGGGTTCAAGCCATCAAATAGGTGCCACCACCAAAAACCCTCAAGAAACTCCAAAGCTTACAAGGCAAAGCCAATTTTTTGAGACGATTTGTCCCAAATTATGCGACTTGTGTGCAAGGATTCCTGCGCCTTCTCCGTCAGGATATCCTATTTAAATGGGATGATCAAGCCCAAAAATAATTCAAGGCACTCAAATATACATTATATTCATCCCCCTTGATCAACCCACCAAACTATGACAAATATTACACCCTATATCTGTCAGCATTGAAAATTGCCTTAGTTGGGGTGTTAAGCCAAGAAGGACCTGATGGTAAAGAACACATAATTTATCACATTAGTAAGAAATTATCGGGCCCCACCTTAAGATATTAACCCAAAGAAAAAACAGCCCTAGTCGTTATACACGCAGTCCAAAATTTTCGACACTACATTAACTTACGGACTACAACAGTCGTCGCAATTATCAACCCCATGAGATACCTGCTGTCCCGCCATCTGATGAACCAAAAATACACTCACTCAGTAGTCATACTACAGGAGTTTGATCTGTAGTTTAGCTCCCCCAAGAGAAAAAAATATTTTATCTTAGCTGAGTTCATGACTAACCTCCCAAGTGACTAAAGGATCCTAGTCAACGACTCATTATCTGACAAGCATCTATTTCTAGTGATGACCAATGATCCTTGGTATGATGATATCCTCTTATTTTTGCAAACCCAAAAGTTTAATCCTAAGCTCACACATGACGACTAAAGGTGCATAGGCCACCAAGCCCCCCGATACCTCCTCATGGGAGATGTCCTTTATCTATGAGCCATCGATACTATCCTACACTGATGCCTCACTCACGACCAAGAAGAGCAAGCCCTAAATGACTCTCATAGTGGATTTTGTGGCGACCACCTCTTCGGGATGGCTACTAACCAAAATTCCTACGAGCAGGTTATTTCTAGCCCACCTTATTTTGTGATTGCATTACGATGGTAAAAAGGTGTGAGCGATGCCAACGCTTCGCCCATAAGGCACGAGCACCTCCCACTCCTCTGCACTCGGTCATCGTAGCCAGTCCCTTTTACAAATGGGGAATAAAATTTGTGACTTGAAACCCTGCATTGTCCGGAAACCAAAAATACATCATTTTTGTTGTCGACTATTTTACCAAATGGGCATAAGCCATGCCCACATATGAAAACATGACAAAAATTGCTACACGATTTCTATTCAATCATGTCATCACACGATTCAGTGTGCCAAAAGAGTTAGTCTCCAATGACGGAAAGAATTTCAAAACTGAAATATTCTAGGAGTTGTGTCACCACCTAGGTTTCACACATGAATTCACATCACCATACTATCCTCAGTCCAATGGACAGGTAGAACATGTCAAAAAAGTTCTTAAAACAATGTTACAACATATGGTGAATAACCATAAGAGAAACTATCACCACATGGTTTTTTCAACCATGTGGGCATACCGCACGACAGTAAAAAAATCAACAAGATTCACACCCTTCCAACTAGTGTATGAGATAGAAGTTGTGATTCCCATCGAACGTGAAATCCCCAACTTACACACCGCCATAAAAATCCTCGATGATACCCAACCTTTAGAACAATTATTGGTACACTTATAAATTTTCGATGAAAATAAACGAGAGTCACTCCAACATAATGAGGCACATAAAAAACATGTAAACTAATCATTTGATCACAACATCACCCTTGCTCATTTATCGAGGTAGATTTATTCCTCTACTTTGATGTTGTGAAAGAGACCCTAGGACCTGGGAAGTTCAAAACATTATTGAAAGGTCCCTACATCATAAAAAATTTCCTCCTCAAGGGGACATACATCCTGTCAAAGCCCGATGATACATGCCTAGCTAACCCCATCAATGGGCTCTACCTCAAAACATTTAACTGATAAGGCCAGGAGGTCTCGGCCTTAGAGATAAGATGCATGTAGCATAATCTATTTTTGTGATGATCACAATCATCAAAGACTTGTTCTAAAAAATTCCCTGGTGTCATAGATGGATTGTCCCCCCATACACTATTTTGGATTCACCGATGGAGCCTCGCGATGGTCTCAAAATCTAGCAGCAGCCATATGGGCCATTTACTATCTTTACTGATTTCCATTCTTCACCAATGGAGTACGCATCAGATCAACCACCAATAATCAGGCAGAATATGATGCAGTCATCAGGCTGATGAGCAATGCTTTCAACCAAGGCATTTTCCATCTACATATCTACCTTGATTCCCAACTAGTGGTTTCACAGTAAAACCAAGATTTTGAAGTAGATGATTCTCAAATATTTAGGAATTATTTGCATTCACGAATATTAAGTCATCAGTTTGATCATATTACATTCACACATGTACCAAGAAATAAAAACTAGACAGTTGATTGCATAGCTAATCACATTCTAGACTGGAATGCATCTCGTATAAACCATCATCCACATAAACAAATAGATACCCATCATAGGTACACAACATCCATCAATAAAATAACCATAGTCGCATCATCAGAGCCGAAAAAATACATATCTCGCATATATACATCAAAAAATAGGCGAGTCACAGTATAAAAGTCATGTCCCTGACAAAAATGTCAGCCAAAAAATATGTCTACATGTCATCAAAAAATAGGGAAGCATCCTCATAACAGGTGCTTTCCCTAAATACACAAAATATCTAAGACTGAGCCCTGCCAGGTGGGTCTTTTGGACCCACAGCTGTACCCGGTGCCAGTACAGGTGCAATAGCCAAAATAGAAAGTTCCATACGACGTAATGTTGGGTGATGTGCCCTCTCTCGAGATATCAATGCCTCGAGCCAAGTGTCATCCAAATAATCAATAGGGAAAATTTTAAGAACCCCCCTAAATTTATATATATAAAAAATAGGCGAATCCCCATGATACATAGGAAAAATGGAAGGAAATTTTATTAATAATATAATATGTATATATAATTTTTTGGCGAATCTCTCACGAGATTATATTATCCTGTAAAATCATGGCGAATCACCAGTACAAATGGCGAATCACTACTACAAAATGGTGAATCGTTGTCTAGTGGAGTTCAGAGTGTTGGTTCCAATGAAGATACGGTAATTGAACCAGGAGTAGAAGGAAGAGAACCACCGAGACCAAGCATGGCACATGGTGACTCGTGAGGGAAGTAGTCCTCGTGTAGTTTGGAAAACGCGTTCTTCTAGTTCTGCTTATTTTTATCTATATCAAAAGCCTAGCTTATTGTTGATAGCTTAGCCATGGATCTATTCTTTGTTGCTTCTTGTTTGATTTACTCTTTATTGTGCTTATGTACGATCCATCTTCTTAGGTTGAGTCATGAGTGTTATCTTCTTTCATGGAGGGAGGAAGCTAATCTTAAATCGATTCTAGGGGAATTGCCACAAGTGGGAGGGGAATGAATTCCCCAGAGATTGTACGGGTGCTTCTTCACCTAAAATTTGCTGCTTTGGGCATATTTATTTTGGAGATGATCATAAAAACAAGGTACATAAATTCACAGTTCCAACAACAAATAAATGAACTACAACAACAAATTAACAACATAAAAATGTTCACAAAAGAGATATTGAAGATATTAATAAAAAAATTGTCCACTGAAGTTGATACAAATTTTCATTTGAGAAGTCATAATAAATCTATACCAATGGAAATAAAGAAGATAGAGAAAGAGAGAAGGCACAACAAAGATCCAAAAACAAGGATAAGAGCATTGACACCTACACAATTGATGTGGAAAAACCTAATTTTGTTATCAATGAAGTTGTACTAGTGAAAGAGCTTACAAAAGTTGAAACTCAAGTACATATTCTCGGAATAAATAATTATTATTTAATATGGATTACTTTATATAGTTCATGATGTTCTTGTGAAGTGAATTTTTATGTTCACTTCCCCAACAATCTCATAGCAGAAACAGAAGTAGTTCTAAACATAATACAAATTACACTTAACAACTCAAGAACTAAGAGAAACAACAGTAACATCGAAAAAAACCAATTTAACCCTCTACATTGTTAGTTGAATACATCTCTCTAGGCTCATTAAGGTGATTATATAATATTATAGGTGAACTTGTGATCTAGCATTTGTAATCTATCAATATAAAAGGGGCTCTACACCTTTATGAAAAATGTGTAAAGGATCTAGGAGTCTTGCTCTAGAGGCAAGCATTTGCCTTATCTACATCTACATACTTGGGCTTCTACAGATTTAGATCTCTTATGATCACCCTTCTTTATTAACATTGGTTCTGCATTCTAGTTCCCTAGTCAAAAGATGGGCATACACAATATTGGACCATTCCTTTCAAATTGTCCCAAGTTCATTGTGTCATCTATTATTGAAAATGTAATTATAGGAACTCTTGAACAATGTTATCTTGCAACAAGGTGAAGAACACTTTTAAAGAGGGAGTTTTAGAGTTTGCATACCTTGATGCTCTGAAAATGTTCATGTGAAAAATAGAAGCACACTAGCAATAGCAACAATTTAGATTCTGCTAGAAATGAGGAGGTGCAACAATGTTAGAGAATGGTGGGTTGTTGATGAAATCTTCCTTGAACAAGGAATGCACACTTTGAAGATTCTAAAGATATTTTAGAGTATAGAAGGGAGTAGTGGTCTAAGGTTATATTTCTTTAGGTTCACAGATGGCCAATGTGATGATGTTTCCCTTAGTAGATAGGGGGTTCAAGGTTTTGTAATAGTATATTGCCTTGGTGGAGAACACTT
This sequence comes from Pinus albicaulis, assembly GCA_034641835.2. NCBI lineage: Eukaryota > Viridiplantae > Streptophyta > Pinopsida > Pinales > Pinaceae > Pinus > Pinus albicaulis. The sequence goes on along the minus strand of CM076577.1, from coordinate 296,546,611 downwards.
GTAAAGTGGGAGTTTTCGAGTTTTCTTACCTTGTTGCTCTGACAGTGTTCATGTTCAGCAACAGAGGTGCACCAACAATAGCAACAATTTAGATTCTGTTAGAACAGAGGAGGTGAAACAATGTTATAGAAGAGGTGCAGTGAAGGGGAGAGTTGGCACATGCATACGTCAACATCAATGTTCTACTGGTATAATTTTACAAACCTCAAAACAATTCCTTACACCTTAGACCAATCAAGATTGATTTCAGGACTGTGTCATCTCACAACTTAGATGTGTGTGAAGGATCACTGCAACTCAGTTTAGTGGATCTATAATATTCCTAGACTCGATCCGTGGAGGGATTCTACTAAAAATATGCAGTGACTTACTTCCAGACATAACTACTTAGCTCATATCGGACAATAGACTTTGGTCTTTATCCTTTTGTGGCTCAAATATGTGGGAAATCTCAGTCTATACTCATATCTGGTCATGTGGAGAGGCAGTGGGAAGTGACACTTGGGGAGTTTGGGAAAAACTATTTTATTGAATAGTTAAAGATCTCAAATCCTTGACAACTTGCTTGTAACGAAAGGTGATCCTGCTAAAAATTTTATACATTATGAATTTCCATAAATAGGTGTCCCTAATGTTCTTATCCACCATGAAATTTAACTAACATACAAGGTACAATGGGGTTGAAAACAGATATAATAACAAGGTAATGCTCATAAATAAATCACGAGTTATGCTCCTACATTGAAAAACTATATATCATTCATTCACCAAGTGGATCATGTACCAAACATAATTATACCAATAAAAGTGTTTCTAGAGCATTCACATTCCATCTTCATAAGCAATGATAAATTTCAATGATTAGTTTAAATAGTGAATTTTATTTGACCAATTTACCATGAGTTCATTATGGATTAATGGAAATGAAAAATGTTCTAGTAGCATACCTAAGAACAACACTTTCAACCTCGATATTTAAGAGATTATGTGGGAACAACATGTGGCAAGTATTACTGTGTGTCCTGTCTTAGCATCGTGGATCTAGGTAATTGTTTCTCACATGAAAATATGATATATTAAAATTGAGTTTGCCCTGTACTGGGTCAATATAACTTCATCTAGCCTAGGCATGGTTTTGTGTTCTTCCTATTTTTCTGCTATATTTTTTCCTGATTAAAATTATTTTAGTCAAATTTGAAATAGGTCCACACCCAGCATTTTGGGACAAGTTACAACTTACTCCCACTCAATTTTGGTTTCTTTCTTCATCCTTAATCCACTCAGTTTATTTTTTCTTATTGCTGGCTCTAGATTTGCTACTTGATAACCAAGTCCCATGGTCATGTAAGAACTGTTGTTTCTTCTTTCCGATTTTTGGATCCTTTTTTCATGATTCGTTATATAGACTCCATTCTATATTTTTGAATACTACTGAAGGTACATGAGAACCAAAAATAATTCTAAATTGCAAAGTGCAGACCAAGCTATCATAATTTGATGAAGAAGACTCCATTTGGCTCCATCCATAAGCAATATTGTATAGCATAGAGCATCAATTGCTCTAGTGCACGATCAAAAAAGTATTGACTCGATGGAAAGATATGCAACCAGAAGATGCCACATGAGAACCAACAATGATTCTACAATAATTTTCCTTTAAGACCATATTTCTTTCGAAGGGGGAGGGCATGTTAGGGTCCTACACCAACCCCCTTAGAGACTTTATTAATATATAAAGCCACCTTCCTTGAATAATTCCTATTAACTAGTTAGTTAATAGCATTGTAAAATAAAGGGGTTTTTTTAATTAATAAGGCCCAAATTAGTTAGTTGGCCCTCATTATTATTAAGTCCATAGGTAGTTAAATTTAACCCATGGATAGCTATATATTGAGTAGAAGGTTATGTAATTCTTTGTCAAGGATTGTTATTGTATTTGAAACATTGTTTTAGGAGGTCACCCCTTGAAGAGGCAAGTGAACATAGCTCTCTATTTTTTTAATTAACAAGAGATATTTCTCAGGATATATCTATTTTTTACACTACATTTTATGTGAATGCTCTAAAATTTTCAGGTTAAACACATTGCCTAAGTCCTCTGTTCAAATCTATTTGATATCTAATTAATCGAAAGCATATACTTATAGTGTTGTTGTTGTTTAACTCAACTATGCTCACATTGAAGGTTGATATTTAGAACCTACGATGATGCCACAACATTGATAGTTAAAGGGGTTGGAAGGAATTGTCGAAGTCCAAACAAAGATAAATTAACCTAGTTTGGAAATTGATTCAAAATCCAGATTCAATAGTAAGCCTCTAGTTCACAACATTTTTCTCATATGAAATTTTGCAGGACATTAACAAAACTTTCAATTATTTCAAGAGGACTTCCTTACAAGTTCAATTTTCAATTTTCTCCTCATAAGATTTCATTATTTCTCCTGCATTGACTGTGTGAATGTTAAACAACATAGCATCATGATTGCAGTGACATAAACTTTCACAAGAATTGATTCCCCTTAGGTTAAATACAACACCTCTAAATTCCAGAGTGCTATGTTGTCTTAGAGAAAAGAATAATTCTTAGACAGGGTGCAAAGCAATGGAATAAGCAGATGCTCGCTGCTTCGTTTTAGCAGCAATACCAGAAACCGCCATGAGAGTATTGTCGATATCTAAAATTCTAGAGTGGTTCGCATCTCTATCATCACAATATGGGAGATTCATTTGACAGACACCATGAAAAATGTCGTTCTTGGCAATCATGATAGGTGCCTCAGTCTGATATTATAAAAACCAAATTTCATATGTCCAACTTTGAACTGTGGTTACAGAGGATGCTTTCCTTCTCCTCCTTATCCAGTCCATGGAGTGAAATCCTGGATCCAAGAGCATACATTGCATCATCCATCTATTTAGCCAGACTATCTAGCATAAAACATATTTTCTCTGTTTATGGGCATGCTCAGTCTCCAACTATGAATACATGAACCCTTTTCTTGATCTCAATCCAGCTGCATCCTGGATTATTTTTCAACCTGTTGTCTTTTAACATTGCTCTTACCTTGCTTACATTCTCCCACCTTCCAGCTACATCATATATGTTTGCAAGAAACACATAAATTCTAGCATTTTCAGGCTCTAACTTGAGAAGGTTTTTTGACACACGCTCTACCAACTCTACATTGTAGTGAGCACTGCAAGAAGAAAGTAAAGTCCCTCATACCTCACTATCAGGTTCTATTGGCATAATTTTTATAATGTGCTCCACCTCATCCAATCAGCCAGCACAACCAAGAATATCAACCATGCAAGCATAGTGCTCCAGCCTAGGTGTAAGAGAAAAATCTCCACTCATGCAATTGAAGTATCACCAACCCTCATCCACAAGACCTAGATGAGTGCATGCAGATAAAACCCCAACGAAAGTGATGTGATCTGGCTTCAAGCCTTCTTGTTGCATTTGAACAAAAATTCCAAGGGCATCCTTATATAGGCCATGCATTCCATACCCTGCAATCATTGTACTCCAATAGATGACATCTCGTCTAGTCATTTTCTCAAAAAAATGCTTTGCAGCATCTATGTTCCCACATTTGGCATACATGTCTACGAGGGCAGTCATCACAAAAACATATGCCTCAAGCCCATTTCTAATTATCAAATTATGGATCCGGTTACCTTGTTGCAGAGCTGGTAGATCAGCACAAGCTGGGAGCACACTTAGCATCATGACTGAATTAGGTTTCGTATCTACTAATTGCATTTGATGAAAAAGTACCAAAGCTTCTTTGGCATGCCCATTCCCCACATTCCCAACAATTATTACATTCCATGTGACTAAATCTCTTTGAGATAATAAATCGAATAACTGTTGTGCTATATTTACATATCCACATTTTGCATACATGGCCACAACAGAATTACTTATAGAAACACTTGACTCCAGTCCACTTGACTCCAGTCCACTTCTAATTATGTAATCATGGATCCACTTCCCTTGGTGCAAAGCAGGTAAACGACTGCATGCTGATAGTACATTCACCAAGGTAGCAGAGTGAGATTGCACATCTTCCATTTGCATTTTATGGAAAAGCTCGAATTCCTGATCAACACATCCATTGAAAGGGAAAATGAAGTTTGAGCTTGATGCCAGAATAGTTGAATTGGATCAGTTGTTACTTGAGGAAAAAACAAAGCATAATACAATTGGTAATTCTCTGCAAGAAAGTTCAAATTTAATGGAAATACATGAAGCAAAAAATAAAGCTGAGGTTGAGATCAAAGTTCTTCAGGTGAAGCTTGAATCATTAGAAAGTGAAAATACTTCCCTGAAATACAAGCTTCAATCACTCAGTAAGGAAATGGACTCAATAATTGATGAAAGGGACCTATGTAAGAAATCTGCAGAGGCAACGAACAAGTAACATTCAGAAACTGTTAAAAAAACTGCTAAGTTGGAGGTTGAGTGCCAGAGACTGAGGGGTCTAGTGCGCAAAAGGTTACCAAGGCCTGCTTCGCTTGCTCAAATGAAACTTGAAATAGAGACAGCTAGAAAGGAAGTTGGGGAAGTGAAATTTAGGAAGTCTCTTGGTAGGGGGGCCACTTCACCTATTTCTTCTACAGAGTTTTCAAATGATATTCACCAGGAACATGCTCAGAAAGAGATTGAATATCTTACAGAACGCCTGTTAGCAATGGAGGAAAAATCCAAGATGTTAAAAGACACTTTATTAAAGCGAGATAGTGAGCTTAAGGCTTCTAGAGTTATGTGTGCTAGAAAAAATCAGCTGCCAAACTTTCCAGCTATTCAATATTTACCACCTGCTGGTAGAGACAGGTAGAGACAGGTATTCAATATTTAATATTTACCACCTATAAGTGCCAAAAAAATCATTGTTCACTTTGAGCAATTTCTTTTCTTATTTTTTACTCAGCATTGAAATTTTTTAGTATGCATTTTACCCTTTTGTTTCATTATTTGTTGAGCTATGAGAAGTATATACTAGTAGCTATTGTCATCAGGTAATGCTTGAGGGACGTTGAGATTTTATTTCAAACAAGGCTTCCTAGATGTTATGGATGCAATGTGCCAAGTAAGTGCTCAGGGAATGAATAATGATCAGCTTGCCATTGTGAACAAAATTGATGAGGGAATTGCATAAACTTATAGCCATTCAAACTTGGCTATAGAACTTCTCTGAGAGTGAAAAAAATCTTGGGATTAAGGCCAAATGCTAACCTATCTAGGCATAAAATTGTGTAATTGTACCCAAGAGTTTTGTGTCTTGCAAATTTTTTACTTTTTAGTTGTATATTTGAATTTTGAACCAGAAAAATCTCGGATTCTTGACTGGTTGGTTAATATGCAGTCATAAACTAAGCGCAAGGTGGATTGAACCAGGATTGGGATAGATAAGCACATAGTATAAGAGAGTGACAACTACATGCAGGTCATAGTGACTAATTCCAGTACAGGATGACATTATACAAGTATATATATTATAATCTATTATTAACATAGGTTGTCATCAAACAAGTAGATTGAAAACTCGTTGAGCTGGAGTGCTTTATGCTGATTAGATTGACTATATATTGAATTGTGGAGATGCATATTGAAATTGTATTGTACTGTCTTGATGTAAGCATAAAGTTTGACTTAGAAGCTCGGGTCAATGGCTTAACATAGCTTATAAAGTTTTGATCAAGAGCTGGGAGAGTGGATTTAGGGGTGATATGCTTTTGTTGGTATCATTAATAGTAATTAACTGTTGTAAATAATGGATTAAGTATACATATATAAGACAAATGGGTCTGTACCATGAAGAGTTGAATTCGTTTGTGTGATAAAGAGATGATGTGAGAACAAAATGGAGATGGAATGAAGATGTTAGGTTATGAAAAATAGACTACAAGAAATAATGGCTAGATCTGTCAAAAGATTCTAAGTATTATGATTTATCTAATATGTTAGTGATGGAGTAAACAGATTATGACCTAGATGATATCTATACTTTGTTCTATTTTGTGTACATAATCTATATCCATGGTGAAATCTCTATACTAACCAGTCGACAAACCTCAATGTTAAGGGTTAAGTAAATTTGTGTTGGGGTCTTACCCGGTCAAGGCGGACTCCATCCTAATTAAAATGAACTTGATGTTATTCTAGCCTGAACCTAACCAAAAATTTGGGAAAGAATATGGAACTAAATGGTAGAAGCAGAAGGAAAGACAAATAAATTTTTCCTTGGATTATTTGAAATTTGTACCAAATCAAATATTTCTGCCTTTAGTATTTTATACTTTTGCACAACAGTGTTGTTGTGGGTCTATTTTGTGTTTTTGATTTTTCATTTTAGCCTGAAGAGGAAAGGCTTGTATGATATGTTCAAGCTTGCATTATCATAAGACATATCCTTTCCTTTGTATGTGGCCATACCATTTATTGAAATGCGTTTTTTGTTTGAGACAACTGAAAAGCTAGTCCATGGCACCAAGTTGCCATTTATACTTGGCATTCTGTATTAGATCTCTACTTTTTTCCAGTTAGCGTGATTTATTATTTGTAAGCAGCCATGCCATTCTTTTGACTGCATAGCTGATTTCATATCCAACAGGACACTTCCATAGCTGCTGCAAATCATGCCCACATGTCAGAAGAAGCAATGATGGTGTGGCAACAGTCAGAGGAGAAGATAAAGAGTTTGAATGAAAAGTTGTCGCTGGTCCTTTCAGACAATACTGCTAAGGATAATTTGGTGAAGTAGCATGCCAAAGTAGCAAAAGAAGCTGTGTCAGGTAGCCTTTGTTTCCTCTTGAATTTATCAGATCAGCATGGGGATTTCATTCATCATTTATATGGCACATATTTAGTTGCAACTATATTGTATCCTATGATGTGGGATTCCCTTTGGAAATTCTGGCAAATATAACTTGCAGTTTTGAGCTTTCTAATTCTTAGTACTTTCAAGACCATATTTAATTTTCCTTTGGTCTTAGAACAGAATGAAGTCATTCTATAACATCATCTCTTCTATTAATATGATGAAGTCAATTGTATTTCTTTTAGGTTGGGAGAAGGCTGAAACAGAAGCAATTTCTTTAAAGCAACAGTTTGATACCGTAACGCGGCAAAATCTTGCACTTGAAGATCGAGTTAGCCATTTGGATGGTGCTTTGAAAGAATGCATGATGCAGCTTCGACAAGTAAGAGAGGAAAATGAGGAGAAAATTCATAAGGCTGTGGCGAAAAAGGCCATAGAATGGGACAAAATGAAGTTTGAGCTTGATGCCAGAATAGTTGAATTGGATCAGCTGTTACTTGAGGAAAAAACAAAGCATAATACAATAGGTAATTCTCTACAAGAAAGTTCAAAGTTAATGGAAATACATGAAGCAAAAAATCAAGCTGAGGCTAGGATCAAAGTTCTTCAGGTGAAGCTTGAATCATTAGAAAGTGAAAATACTGCCCTGAAATACAAGCTTCAATCACTCAGAAAGGAAATGGACTCAATAATTGATGAAAGGGACCTATGTAAGAAATCTGCAGAGGTAGCAAACAAGAAACATTCAGAAACTGTTAAAAAAACTGCTAAGTTGGAGGCTGAGTGCCAGAGACTGAGGGGTATAGTGCGCAAAAGTTTACCAAGGCCTGCTTCGCTTACTCAAATGAAACTTGAAGTAGAGACAGCTAGAAAGGAAGCTGGGGAAGTGAAATTTAGGAAGTCTCTTGGTAGGGGGCCACTTCACCTATTTCTTCTACAGAGTTTTCAAATGATAGTCACTGGGAACATGCTCAGAAAGAGATTGAATATCTTACAGAACGCCTGTTAGCAATGGAGGAAAAATCCAAGATGTTGAAAGACACTTTATTAAAGTGAGACAGTGAGCTTAAGGCTTCTAGAGTTATGTGTGCTAGAATAGCTGCCAAACTTTCCAGTGTTGAGGAACAGTTAGAATCCTTGATGGGACAGTGACGGAAACCTACTCTTGAGTTGCATTTAGAAGGATCAAGAAGTGGAATTACAAGCAATCCACCAAGCATGACCTCAATTTCTGAAGATGGGAATGATGGTGATCCTAGTGTAGAGTCATGGGCCTTAGCCCTGGTTGCAAAACTGGATCAGTTTAAAAAAGAAAAAGTTTCTGGCAAAATTGAAAAGCTTAGTGATGCATCCAAGGTTGACTTGATGGATGATTTTCTTCAAATGGAGAAATTGGCCCCCATGCCTTCTGCTAGATTGAGTGAGACAGGAATATAAAAAGTGGATAAATTGACTGAGAAGAATGTTGTAGGACGTTTAAGTGCTTCATCTGTTCAAGGAGACAAGGCTTCCTTGGAAGAAACTCTTGCACAAAGAGAGCTGGAGCTTCTAGCTGCCAATCGGGAATGCTTTGATTTGGTTAAAAATCTAACTTCTGTGCAAGAAAAATTGACTGCTTTGCAAGCTAAAAATGGTTTGAATGAATCTGCTTTAGTTAGTCTTCAAGATAAGCTTGATGTAATCCTCGAGACTGAAGCTGAGGGTGCAGACTTGCACAAGGTATTGGAGGATGTAATAAATGCAACAGTAGTTGATGAAAGTGCAATTGATCCTTATGTTTGTAGTAGACCTTTAATGAATGTAGAATCAACTTCTCTTTTTGATCCTATAAGTAAAATTCGTGTTATTGAAGTAGAGTTGGAAACTGCTATTTCCAGTGTTGTCAACTTTGTACAATGTATAACTCAACGGCTTGGAAATACATAGTTCAGAGCTTCTGAAATTCATAAGCTAGATGCGAGAATTCCAGAGTTTGCTGAACTAGTGGATTGGTTTTTACTTGGAAAAGCAAAAGTCGTACAGTTAATTACTGAGCTAATAGCCTTCCTATCCCTAGTTAGGACAATTTCTGCACATGATTATGATGAAATTTCACAAAATGAAGCCACTGACTTCGAAATTCAAACATCTGACACGATCTACTTTAGTTTCCGCAATAATTGGTCTAGTAAAGAGAGTCTTTCGGGACAAGAAAGTAATAATAGCCTTCAATTTCCCTTGCCAAATGGAAATTTTGGCATAATTCGGAAGCTTAATAGCATTCAAGTTGAAAAATCAGCATTGGAAATTGAGTTGAAGACCCATGTACATGGATATGCAGATTTAGAGGAGGAGTTTATGCAATTGAAGACCCAGAAAGATAATCTAGAGAGTATCCTGGCTAAAACCAGAGTGAAACTTGAGCACACGCAAGGCCAACTCACTGAGTCTGAACAAATGGTGGCAAACCTGGAAGTGCAGTTGGCTTATGCATAGGAATCAAAGCGTTCATTAGAGTATGAATTAGGAACTCTAGCTTCACATAAATCAGATATAGAGAAGGAGCTTGTGCGATTGGAGACCAAGAATACTAATCTAGAAACTGCACTGGCTGCAACCAAAGAGAAACTTGAACACATGCAAGACCAACTTACTCGGTCTGAAGAAATGGTGAAAAACCTGGAAGAGCAGCTTGCTTCTACACAGGAATCAAAGCAGTTATCAAATTATGAATTAGGAGCTATGGCTTTACGTAAATTAGATATTGAATCTCAACTTAAGGATAGTGAAAATGAGATGAAAAAATTGTGTGAAAAAGTGGATGCTTTAGAGTCGGAGCTTCAAGCAGAATGAATGCGCTGCCAAGATTCCATGTCCAAGTACAAGGCTTTAGAGGAGCAGTTACAAAGGTTAGTGGCATTGCTATAAACCCATTTTCATGGCAGGCTTATGTTTATTTGGAAAGATATGCGAAGCACTATAAGGATCCTTCCCACACATTTAGTATGTTCTTAGGTGGTTTTTCTTCTGGAGTATCTATTCTAATCCTAGTAGTATTTCTCCATGATCACACAGAAAGGAACATGATTTTGAATATTCCAAACACACAATTCTGGAGGAGGATATAAGGAAGAGACAAGTATTCAATATTTAATATTTACCGCCTATAAGTGCCGAAAAAATCATTTTTCACTTTGAGCAACTTCTTTTCTTATTTTTTACTCTGCATTGAAATTTTTCAGTATGCATTTTACCCTTTTGTTTCACTATTTGTTGAGTTATGAGAAGTGGATACCAGTACAGTCACATGGAAAGCTTCTGACTGCACTGCTCATTCAGAGTTACATTGATACTCAGCATTCCATCGTCACTATGAGATTTGAAGGAAAATATATTGTGTGAATGTCTGCTGAATGGACGCTTTGTTTGTCCAACTCAGTTAGAAAAAAATAGTAGATCTGAAAAGGTTTGAAAACATAATATAGTTTAACTTTGGACTATTAAGTGCACAACAAAAAATGATGCTTCCCTTCATCCAGTGGAAACTATCTAAATAAAGGATAAATTTAGACAGTGATCTGATACTGATTATCATACAAACATCCCTGTCAACCTTGAGAGGTAGTTAAATCTCTAAAAGGGATCATCATTCTAAATTTAAAAAATCGGAAAATGGAAATCAGTGATGCCAATGAATATTTTCATTGATCTTATACAGGCTAACGAGGTCATTCATTTATAGGTCAGTGGAGAGGTGACCATATTTTCTGAAGTGCAGATCATAAGCTTAATCTGAAAATGAGGAACCCTTTCATGCAATACAACGCATTCTCTACCTTTTTCATAAATTTTCAATCTCATCTAGTGTCATGATTTTCTACAGAAGGAAAGTTTGTGGTCATACTAATGTATAATAGTTCCGACACTGTTTTCAGTTGCTAACATAAACTATTAAGATGTGTTGGTTTTACAGCAGTTTGTTCTGCCAAGATACTTGCAATAATGTTTGTGAATGTCCTATAGCAGTTGACTAACTATTACTGAACTTGTAATTTCAGGAAAAGGACATAGCTGCAGCTGCAGGGAAGCTTGTAGAGTGCCAGGAAACCATACTTCTTCTTAGTAAGCAGTTGAAGGCCCTTGCTTGCCCAGTAGACTCCATGGAATTTCCATACGAGGCAGAAAAGGTATAGTCAGGAAAAGGTACATCTTTCACTCTAGGGTGAGATATGTTTTGCTAATAAGAACCAGCTGAAACTAGAGATTCAAAGCATGCTGAGGAGAGTGACAAATTGTCAAATTTTATATGGCAGAGTACTGAAAGAGACCAAAGATATGAACTAGATGCTCCTTGGAGTCCTCGTAGCCAAAGTGCTTCATGGGCATCAAAACCTGAGAATATCAGCACAGCAAATGGCAGAGGACGTGCTAGTGAGTGGACTAGTGAATCTGGCTTAGGATATGGACTAGTGAATCTTTAATTTCAGAAATACTTATCAATGTCATCTTGAAATAGATATTTTGAAATCGAGAAAGAGAAGGAAGGTGCATACCGCTGAACAAGGAAGGGAGGTGCATACCGCTGAACAAATTGGTGAAAATCACTGTGCCTCTGTGTTATTAGTCGGCGTTGGAGTATGAAAGTGAGTTTTTGCATGCGCTTGAGGCCGAACACTGTTATCTCCCACAACACCATCTCTTTCGAAGTGTATCTTAGATCTCTGCTATATACGAACTATGGTAGAGCGTATTGTGTGAGTAATGGGTGTGGGGTGAGCAATGAGGGCCGCGTAGGGAGAGTCGTAAGAGAAGAGGGAGCTCATTGTGAGACCGTAGTTGGAGTGATAGCATTCGATGCAGAGGTTAGGGAGAGCGGCCGGGCAAGATAGGGCGCAGAGCTGCGTAAGGGATGAGAGCCGAAAGTTGTGGACGGTGTAGTGGGGATTTGGGAGAGTTAGAGTAGGGGGCATGAGGTATGAGAGGGGACTGTTATGCTGTGGTGAGATGTGAGTGCTGGAGTGATAAGGGGAGAGATAAGCAGGTGTGGAGGTGTGTGAATATGTTAACGGACCAGAGACAGACGGACCAGAGAGAGTCGGCCTCGGCCAGCAAAAACTTAGAAAATCGGTGTGCACAAAGCCCAGCCACCTCTCCGAACCATTGAAAACTGAAAAAATGGGGCGAATTCCATAGAAATCGGGAAAATTGGGGACGAATTCCATGGAAACCTGGAAAATCGGGGGCGAATTTCATGTTTCCTGTTTTGTGCGCCCTTTTTTTGGTGGGCTAATGTTAAATAATTCTTGTGTCAGTTGCATGATTCACCTCCATGACTCAAACTGAAGTGCGCCAAGAGAGTAAACTGCTGTTTATAGTCAAAATATTATTAAGGGTAAATAATATTTGACTTCCATATTTTTAGGAGATCAGTCTAAAAATAGCCTGGGTCCTAAAAATTAGGGTCTCATCTATTTTTACCGACATGTAGCATACTCCAAGAATCTCCAAGTAGAATTCCCAAATTATGCTCCGTATGTCTAAAAATAGACATAGTCTAAAAATAGACTTTGCGCCAGAATTTGCCTGCGGGCCCACTTAGTGAAGGCGACTTCATTTCACTAAGCTCCATCATCTTGCTGCATTCTCAACAGGTGCCGTAGACCCTCTCTTTATTTTAGTAGTCATTTCATTTCATTTCACTGCAAATTTTTAGGCATTTGGGCCCCTGAGGGTAAATTAATTTTCCAAAGAGGGAAATGCACCCTTTAGCATCAAAAAATGTGCTATGGAGCACCTAAAATGAAGCCTAGGTGCATATGCAACACATTGTTTATTGATCAAGACTGTGTTGGGCACAATTCACATTCTTGATTCTTGCATTGTACCCAAATTTTTCCTAATTTTTGCATAAAAAGGAGTCTAATGAGTCTTATGGTTATGTTTTAGGAATTCATTGGACTAGAATGACGATTACTTGGCGAGAAAGAGAGAATGAAGAGAAAAATATGAATTCCCTTAACGATCCAGGTAGAGTAAGAGCCCTAAGAGATTGTGGGTTATTAAAGTACTTCCGCTTGTCAGGTATGAGGAAACAAATAGAACTTTTGGAGTTCGTAGTTCGTGCATGGGATCTGGAAATTGAGGCATTTCACATTAGGAACAAAGTGGTTCCCATTATAGTGGAGTATGTATATTTTATGACAGGCTTGTCGAGGAGAGGCTTACCCATTTCTCTCTCAGAGTCTGCTCTCGGAGGAGAGATGGTGAGAGACTATGTTTTGCAGTATTTCTATTCAGGGGCAGAGCCAAGCAAGGATGGGAAAACATCGTGACATTTGTGATTTTCCTTTGAGAACCATTCTATTCACGAATGAAAATATTTCTGGCACCATTACAATACATGTAGTGAATAGATATTATATGCAGTATGCGCTAGAGTGCATGGAGCCAACATTTTTCAACTGGTCTAAAGTTGTACTTTCTCAAATAAAAGAACAAATGAACAAGGCAAAGGGAGGAAGGAAGAAAAACTTCAATTATGGTTCGATCCTCATTTCATTTTCCTTAGAGCGGATTCCACTGATGCAACCTCAGCATGTGACACTCGGTGTGTTTAACCCTAGAGATCTAAGGATGCATAGATGGGTAGAACTAATGGCTAGGTATGCAGGCCAATCATCCATCGTGTTCTTGACTGCATTCTTTGCCTGGTTCAGGTGACAGGTTATCACCATCAATGAATATGCATACACATGCGTCGATTCTGAGGAGATCCAGACTTAGCTTTACCAGAAGGCGCTTAGTGGGGTGCAATCAGTAAGAAATTTTTGAACATGTTTTTTTTTATTTTTCTAAGTTTTATACAATTTTTTTGTATTTTTATGTTTTCCCAAGACTAAAATAAAGTTTTAATGTATTGAAAATGTTGGTCGAGTTCAACTAGTGAAGGAAACAGATCATGGAGTGGATGAGCTAGTAGAGAGGGTTGTCGGGAGAGCAGTCCTTCAGGATTTAGACATGGCTGAGACTGTCTGAGCTTCGACAACACATAGAGGGTTTGACCTTTAGGATTCCGGATTTCTGCATCAAATACTTACTCATGTGACTTCAACACCACACTATTGGTGTTCCTAACTGATGGATGCGATTACAGCATAGGATAGCTAGATCTATAGCATGTTACCATGAGCATCACTAGTTTACTTTTGACATGTTGCATACATTTTAAGGTCAGATGACCAATGTGTCTTGGGCACAAATTTCTGTAAATACCTATAACTATATATCTATTTGATTTCAGTGTTTTCCTATGTTTATTATACAATCCTATTCAATTATGTGATTGTATCTTTACATGTGTTTCAAATTTCTATCTATAACATGATTAGCTAAATAATCAGCCAATGTGTTCTAATTTCTGGAAATGTGTTGATATTGAATCAAGTCAAAGTGTCTTTCCAAAATTTGAACTCTTAGGAACAAATGATGCAGTTTTGGATTTCTAATAGTATAAACACTAGTAAGTTGTAATAACACAAGTTGTGATTCTAACGTTATGATGATGCGGTTAATACCAAATGAAATCGCATCAGAGAGAAGTTCGATCAACGTGCTATAATCAGTGATATTTTTTTTCGATCTACCGATACAAATATCTTGAAAACTCACTAACTCACCGTTTAGAGAGAAAATGGCCCACGCTACAGAGGATAGATTCTGCGTACTACGACTAGCACCATTATCATACCCAACAAATGGTTCCAAATATTCAGACATCTGTGATGAAATGTAAAGTGGATTACTAACGTCAAGAAAAATATAAAAAACAAACTAAGAAAGTGAATTAAAATCAACATTATATATATACGATATATTACAAAACATTACTACACTAATGATTAAGCATAGTAACGTTACAGATACAACCAATTTCGGGGCTGTGCCAATGGAATTCCATCATAATCCACCAACTCGTAGGAACCCTTAGCAAGAACACTTTTGAAAATATAGGGGTCGTGCCATAATGGTTCAAATTTCCTTGTACCTATTACATCATCTTCCTGATTATAAATAAGGACCAAATTTCCCTCTAAGAAAATGTGAGGCTGGACATGCTTGTCGTATTGTGCCTTTATATGTCTCTTATGTGCTTTGTTGGCCAATTGGGCTTCATGACGCATTTCATCAAGATGGATGAGGTTAAAAAGACACACTTCTTCATCTGAGGTGTCAGGTAACAAGTCAATTGTGAGTTTTAATGATGGTATTTCACATTGGATTGGAAAGATAGCTTCCAGACCATACACCAATGAAAAGGGGGTAAATTTGGTTGTGTTTCTCACCGAGGTTCAGTACGCCCACAAGGCCGAGTATAAGATCAAATTCCAGTTTTGTTTATGAAATCCTATAATTTGTTGAATAATTCATTTAAGAATATTATTAATAGCCTCAACTTGTCCATTTGATTATGGATAATAAGAAGTATAACTATCCTATGACAGTCCTAACTTTGCAGTCAATTCAGTCATCATGTGATTACGAAAATTGTTACCATGATCTATAACTATGGAATATGGGACCCTAAACCATGCAATGACATGATTAAGGAAAAAATGCAACATTTTGTCCTATGTTGTTGAATGTAGGAATTTCTTCGGCCCACTTGGTAAAGTATTCTACTACGACAATAATATAACCATGCCACTTGGATGAATGAGGGTTACAAATCATGAAGTCAATGCTCCATTTAAAAAATGGTCCCATAGAGACAACAAGATGCATTGGCACTAGTGGTTTCTGGATTTTATGATCAAATATCTGGCACGCATGACAACTTCTGATCGCGAGGGTGTAGTCACAAAATATGGTAGGCCAAAAGTAATCGGCGCATAGTATCTTCTGCATGGTAGCGTATCTAGAAAAGTGTCCACCACAAGCCCCAATGTAACAATCATTTAAAACCTTTCCGGCCTCCTCATGAGTGAGGCACCTTCTTAAAATTGTATCGATACAATGATGATAAAGTGTATCGCCGACAATCAAATAATCTTTGTATTGGTATCTAATACATCCATGGTCAAAGCGAGAGGTATCGGGCCGAAAATTATAGGTTTGGAGATAAATAATAAAATCCCCATACCAAGGATCAGATGATTCGATCAGAAACAGAGACTCCTCAGGAATAAATGGTTCCGAATTAGTAGAGGGAGGGTGACAAAGAAGCTCAGCCAAAGATAAAGACTTCTTTGACTTGGATTTTATGAATTCAAAATCAAATTACTACAAAATGACAATCCATTTTGAATACTTTCCCCCCAGAAATTGATGTGATAAGATATAATTCATGGATTACAATCCAAAATGACAATGGTCTTTCGGAACAGGATATAGTGGCAAAATATTTGGACAGCTTAAGCTACTTCAAAGGCAAGATTTTCTATGTATGAGTACTTCACTTCCATATCATTGAGATTACGAATCAAATAATAGATTAGATGTTCTATCCCATTTTCTACTTGGAAAAATACCATAGCAATGGTCATATAAGCCGCGATGATATATAAGAAATAATCACTCTGATAATTGGGTGGATACATTAATGATGCTCAGACAAGAGTATCCTTAACAGCATCAAAATAAGCTTGCGCAACTTGGTCCCAATGGAAGGGAATCCCATTTTTCAAGATTCGAGTAAATCCTTTAGCCATTTCGGCATAGTTGGATATGAACCTCCTTAGGAAGTTAGCCTTTTCTTGAAGTTTCTATAACTAAAGTAAATTTGATGGCATAGGAAAATCAAGAATGGCCTGAACCTTCAATGGGTCTATTCGAATTCCTTATTTTAAGACAACGAATCCTAGAAAATGACCAGAACCCACAAAAAACACACATTTATGTGGATTAAGTAATATTTTGTAGTGTCGGAAGCATAAAAAGATAGCTCTCAAATGCATCGAGTGATCAATCTGATTTTGTGAATGCTCGGGTAAATAGTCTAGATAGGGTCAATCAATGTGCTTGATGTAATTGAAAGCATAATCCATTACTCTCTGAAAAGTTTCCCTAGCATTATTTAAACCAAACGGGAGTATCCAATAAGTGAATATGTGTTTCGGGGAAAATCACCCTAGAGGTTCGTTGGGTTACAACCTCCACAGAGCAGGGGCATGCTACTTAAGAAGGACTCACACAACCATGCATGTTCAGAAAAACTAAATAGAGTAGATCGAGGAAGTTACCCGTAGGTCCTACGGTTGAAGCAGATCCCGCGGGGTCCAAACCCCCAGCAACCGTCCTTCCTTCTTAACTTGAAAGACAAGAAGAAACAAGCACGAAGAACTGGTTGTACAGCATATATCTACTCTAAATGTTAGTGAAATCCATATAAAACATTAAATAGATCATAATGAATGCTTAAATAACAATTTTCTCATATATATAAGCAGACACTAACACGTATATTTCGGGAACAAGATGGTACTTCTGTATTATAAATAGCATGTACAAAAGTAACGAGTAGAGAGATCACCTGAATCCTTCCACGATCTTCGAGCAGACCGTCGTCCGGATCCGTCCCGCCCTTGCCTCGCTAAGACTCCTTCCAAACTGGTGCATACGAGATGACATATGGGGAGATGAGCATCTCAAGGAAACAAGGGTTTCCTGTAATGAACTGGGAAAGTGCAGGAGGCACGGGGAATCAGACTTGGATAGGGAATACCAACAGAGTATAATATCAATAATTCTCTCCCTCCCTTAGGCCATGCACATGAGGAGCTTTTATACTCCCTCAAAGTAGTTTCAACAGTTGGAAACAGTTGGCCACGTGCTGGGGTGGTTGAACTACCTGAGTAACCATCAACCCAGCCCGAAAATAGGGAATTTTTATATATTTTTTCATGATTTTAATGGCATACGCGGAAAAGTGCATGTGGACTCGCGTATACACGCGGAAAAGTCTGGGCATAACCGCGTATGGGGATTTTTACACTGTTTTTAAGTGAATTTGTCCAAGTCTGTAGGAATGGGTGCCCAAAGCCATAAAAGAAATCATGAATCATATGAAGGTGAGAAATGATGCTATAACAGATGCCCCCTAATATATGAGGTCAGAATGGGTACATGATGGCCAAAATGTATTATGCACATAGAAAGAACTTCGCAAGGACAAGAGAGGACTTCACCAGATTTCAGCCTGCCAAAAACCAATGAAAGAAAACAGAGAGTCAACTCATGCTGAGGCGGGCATACCCATGCTCAGTCCAAAAATACATCATATAGAAAGTAGTGAATAGATCCAACATGTATACAAGTATAGCTGAACGGAAAGTACACAATGAATCATCTGAGCATGGCCCGAAAGTGTAAGTCTAAATCAATGTCCAAGTATCACATATAGAAAGCTGATCAAAGATGGTGCAACTGGATGTCTGATCATATAAGTAACTGAATCTCCAAGTACCGAATCATAAGAGGTGGAACAAACGGTACAATCACGCAACTCGGGAGCCAACATATAGGATGCTGCTGTACTGAACTGCAACATATAAGGGTGGATGGCATCACTGGCAGAAACTGAATGGACTGTCAAAAGTGAACCGAGAAATGCTGATGCAACCCGAGGTCTTCACCCATCACTATGGCACAATTCTACACAATGGGAATAAATGAGCTGAAGTCGACCATGTGAGAAATCGTTGGATTACCGGTCAATGATGTATACCGTTAACCAACGTGAGACAACCCACCAATAATGAAAATGAGTGTCAAGGTGCCCCAGTACAATCTAACAAGTGCGAATGAATGAGTTGAAGTCGAACACTTGAAAGAATCTACCAATCGGGAGGCAATGATGAATCCCCACTGTCGATAGCGAAGAGTCTGCCACTGAGGACTGCAAACCCTAAGGTACTGACAAAAAGACTCTAGACCTTATTCCCAGAGCAATGAGTTGGAGTCGATGGGAAAAGATATGCTGGAAGGAAGGCATTAAGGCATCCCACATCAGTCCAGCGCGAGTGTAACCCGCAGGCCAAGATTTGGAAGGAATCGGACGAAGTAGAGTGACGGAACCAAAACCAAAGTACGTTTTCGACATCCACAAGATGAAGCTAGCGCATGGAAGAAACCCTCTGAACCAACCAATAATGAAAGCTGACACAGAGGCGAGAAATCCACCGATAGGGTCAAATGGAAATCAAGGTACTGCACGAATCCCAAGTGTGATAATGTGTGCTGACATCGAACACAGGGGAAACCACTCGGTCAAAGACCCATGATGATGATCAAATGCGAGAGCTGTGTCGTAGTCGATAAGAGACAAACCCGCCAGCAAGAATTCAATGGAGACCTTCTCAAACCAGCACGAGAAGAAGACCAAAACATCTGATGTGATAGAACAAGATACTGACAAGACCGGGAAGGCCGACTGAATAATGAGTCAAGAGACAACGCAGAATGGCCGACTCTGGTTAGACTTCCCTTGAACGAAAGCACGACTCGTGATGACCATGGCAGTAAAAAGTGACACTGTATAAGTCTGTTATGCAGGAGGCAGAACAAACTCTCCATATGATTGGAAGAGATAACCAACCGGGGGAGCACTGACAAGTGAAACATGGTAAAGGCTGAACCTAGGTCAAAAACTAAAACCATCCCACATGTAGGAAATATATATAAGTATATGTGCTTTGTTCAAGGGCGACAAACTGACTCTGTACTGCCATCAAAACAACGAAGATACATCCCGTTCCCGCTCTTTTTGTTATATTTAATTTTTTTGTCTTTTTCATATAATAAGCCTAAAAAAGAATAAAAGAATGTTATGGTACAATGGATAGAACGAGTATCAAGAAAGCAGATGCACTAGTTCCTGGGATTGGAACAATCCTATGCTCAATGCAAGGTGGCGAAAACTGGTCAGTGATACTCAGAGGAACGTTCCATCCATGGGTACAAAGGTGTCGAGTCGTGATAGCTAAGTGCATGCAATGGTTAACTTGTACAGAAAGTCAAGGTCAAAAGTTGGCTTAAACATCGAGTCCAAATGAAGCCGGCTAAAGGCCGGGATAAACAAGTAGCCAATATGCAATGCAGTAATACAACTTAACGACACCAGGGAGCCTCTAGGGTAAAAGCCAGAAAAAATGATAAGTGATGAAGAAGAAGAATGAAGCTTCAACACATAAGACATGGCGGGACTAAAGAGGACTCCCGAGCCTACATAAAACGCAGCATGGGAAACAAGTGATAGCGAGGAACTAACTAGGAAGCCCATGTAAAGGAAGGCTCTACCATCAAGTCATGTTTAAATAATCGGCGAGTGAAATGGGTGTAATACTCATGACCTGATGGGATCGACCCTATGGCAAGTGATCAGTATGGAGGCTAGTATGCAAGATGCAGCGGAAAGTGATTTACCTAACCTATATGCCAGTGAAGATCATATACCTGCCATGACGAGTCGGTAATCATGGATCAAAAACCGGGAAAAATCTCAAAATCGTCAAAATGTACCTGAAAACATACCAAACTGGGCACTTCCAAGCATCCGGGTTACACAGCTTAAGATAGATCAAAAAATTAAGCATAACAATTTTTTGCGAAAATTTTCAACTTTTTAGCCATAAATAGACAAATTACCTCATATTTGGTTCATTATTGCATTGCTGATTTGGAAAAAGTGCTCTGGAGCAAAAAAAAAATTTCGTCAAATCAGGAACAACTGACCGTCGAATCGCACCGAATTTTCAGGTAGGCTCCTCAATCATCCTTGCAAATCATTTTTTCCGTTTAGAAATTAAAATTTAGTGAATTTTACCATTAAAACCCTTGCTAAAAAATGCGGACTTGCGCATACGCGAGTTCATAACAGGAAAGTCGCGTATACCCGCGACTGTGCAAAGAAAAATTCGCGTATGCGCAGGTCCGAAACTAAAAATGCATGGCTAATGCATGATTTAATGAAATTTGACAGGATGACAATCTCATGGAGAGAACGTGAGCATAGCTCAATTGATCAAGAGGTCATGCAAGATCGAGCAGCGCAAAATATCCTTCGAATTGCGGATTGTTCAAATTCTTCAAAATGCCAAATATGAAAAGCAATGTTCGGTTGCTAGAAATGCTCGTCAATTATTGGGAACCAGACCGAGATTGCTTCGTTATTGATCAGATGCCAGTATGCATTGAAGTGGAAGACATATATTTCATCACTTGACTTTCCTGAAGGGGAGAACCAGTAGACTTGCACGGGAAGCCCCTGGGAGGGTTAACCGTGGAAGATTATGTCCACGTGTATTGCGTAGAGGGTTCCAAAAAGGTTGGAACTCAGATTGCGATTAAAGATCTGAGGGATTTGCACATGAAAATCATCCTTTTCACCATCGGCAGAGTGGCAGGATCTGCCTCCCTACATCAGGCGTCCAGGACGCAAATGAGCATAGCAGTAGAATGTTTGACTCATGTGTATGATTGGTGCACAGCCCTATTACTGAACATGAAACAATAGTTGACCTCAATCCGCCAAGAAAAGACCAAAGACTTTGGCTACGGTACAATTTTTACAACATTCTTCTTTGAGAAGATACCAGCATTGAGACCCAGAGTTATCTCTACCATCAGTAGCCCGCGGGACCCAAGAATTGCCCGTTGGGTGGACATGATGAAGAGATTGGGGGGTAGTGAAGTACCCCGGACCACATGGGACGATGAGTTCTTCCTTTGGTGGGGAGAACAAATCATCGCGGTGGACGACTATCCCTATGCCGGGATGGAATTTCGTGGAGATCCAGATCTAGTTCTTCCACCAGGCACAGCATGGGGCAGAGTCGGTAAGTTTGCAAAAAAATTTGACTTATATAATTTTTTTTTTGGATTTTTTCAAATATGTATGAAAAAAATGAAAAACAAACATGTTTTTGATTGGATTCATAATGACTGACAATTTAAAATGATCATGATTCAGATGTTGGACCAGTTCGACCTGAAGGTGTCCCGCACCACAAGCGTCGCAGGGGCGAAGCAGAGACAGTGGATTCAAACAGGACTCTCCAGGCCGTGCAGAGGAACTTGGAGGGACTAACCCGCCAAATACCTATGGCTGCCGTGGAGGACCTGCCGAAAGCCATCCAGAGACGGGTGGTAGGAGTGCCCCGAGACTGGGTACGATTATTCCGCCGAGTTGC
This sequence comes from Pinus albicaulis, assembly GCA_034641835.2. Taxonomy (NCBI): domain Eukaryota; kingdom Viridiplantae; phylum Streptophyta; class Pinopsida; order Pinales; family Pinaceae; genus Pinus; species Pinus albicaulis. The sequence goes on along the minus strand of CM076577.1, from coordinate 296,524,617 downwards.
CACCGCGGTCACGTTCTATAGGAACACGACTTCTGGGCAGGGACCTCAGGAGTAGACAGATATTATGTATTAGATGACTGTATAGTTTTGAGACTGAACATGATCGGGGCATAAGCCCAAGTTTTGTATGACCTTATGGATCCAAATTTTGTAAATTTTTTGAACACTCTGATGATATATATACAGCGATATTTGATGTGATGTGATAAATGTATCAAATGTATGATGTTTTTGATGATTAAAATTTATTGTATTGAATGATTAATATGCCAATATAAAGCTTGATTAGCCAATGAGTCAGCAAACCAATTGTCAGCTCGAGGAATATGAATGAATGTTAAAAATTGAAATGACCTTTGTAACAAACGTACCCTCGAGAACAATCGTAATAAAACTGGATCTCGTACCCGATAAGTGTTGTTCAACTGCGACACCACCAGCTGGGAGTCCAAGAAAACTACCAACGAATCAACACCCAAAGATATTGCTTCCGAGAGTAGATGAATGACTGCAGTGTATTCTGCTATATTATTGGAAGCAGGACCAATGCAGACCCCTCTTGATACCAACAGCTGACCGGAAGGATAATGAAGCACCCAAGCCACGGAAGCTAAGTTCCGGGTGTGTCTACTAGCACCATCGGCAAAACCAAAATGACTCATGACATCCAACACAACCTGCCAAAGCAGATCAAAAACATCACAAACTCATCAAAAATCGAAAATCAACCAGATATGTACAAAGCAAAAACTACTATATACAAAAGCAACATGCTAGGCCGAAGCCTAGGCATAATACTTCTTCAAATAGAACTCATTTCGGGGCTCCGGCAACTCGTTCCCTTCAAAATCAACCAAGGTGTATGCTCCTTTCTTAAGGAATTTTTTAACGATATAGGGGCCATACCACATAGACTTAAACTTTCCTGCCCCCAGGGCATCTTTTTCTTGGGCATAGACCAAAACAAGGTCACCTTCTGAAAAGACCCTAGGCTTGACTACCTTATCGTACTGAACTTTTACTCGGTTTTTATGCGCTTCATTCATCGTGGCGGCATCTCGATGCTACTCATCGAGATGTTCTAGATGAAGAAGTCGTTCTGCCAGACTAGAAGTGTCAGGAAGAAGTTCAACATCTAATTTAAGAGAAGGAATATCGCATTCAATAGGAAATACAAATTCCATCACGTGTACTAGCTGAAACGGAGTAAAGCCAGTTGCAGTTTTCACTGACGTCTTGTATGCCCAAAGTGTAGGATATAGCATAATATGCCAGTTGGATCTAGCTTTATCAATTGTCCTTTGAAGAATTGTCTTCAAGGATTTATTCACGGCTTCCACTTGCCCATTGGCTTGAGGATAATATGGAGATGAATGCTCCTACCGGAAACCCAATTTGAGAGCCAACTCAGCCATCATACTATTCTGAAAATGACTGCCATGGTCAGTGAAAATCTCTCTAGGAATACCAAAACGAGCAATAACCTGGTTGAAAAGAAAAAGAGCTGCAGTCTCACCATCATTCCCAAAAGTAGGCATAGCCTCGACCCACTTCGTGAAGTATTCTACTGCTAAAATAATGTACTTGTGACCTTTAGCCGAAGGTGGGTTACAAGTAGTATAATAAATACCCCACTTTGTAAAGGGACCGACAGTAACGACTGGAAAAATCGGAGCTGGATGAGCGTGCATTTTTCGAGTATAGACCTGACACGGATGACACTTTTTGACCGATTCAATACAATCCTTGAAAATCGAGGGCCAAAAGTATCCAACACGCAAAATATTTTGGGCTGTAGCAAGCCCAGATAAATGACCCCCACAAGCTCCACTGTGAGAATCATTCAGCACAGCCTCAGCTTCTTCAAGAGTTAAGCAGTGTCTCAGGATTGAATCAACCCCTTGACAGTATAAAGCATCACCAATAATCAAATAATTCTTGGCCAAGTGACGCAACTTACGACGCTCATCTTTCGAAAAAGTAGAGGGAAACTTCGCAGTCTGGAGATACACAATGATATCCCCATACCAAGGATCCTGTGAAGAGATAAGAAACACGTGTTCGTCCGGAAAGGACTCATCATAGATCATCTCTTCCCCACAGGGCAACTCGGAGATCAATTCCGCGAAAACTAATGATTTCTTGGATTTGGCAGACATGAATTCAAGATCAAATTCCTGTAAAATCACAATCCATCTATTATATTTGCCTCCAATCACTCGCATACTGAGGACAAACTGAAATGGATTGGCAGCTACCAAAACATAATTTTTGAGAAGAATAATGTAATATCGGAGTCGCTACACAGCATGAACTGCTGCTAAAGCTAACTTTTTAATCGGAGTGTACTGGAGTTCAGGTCCTACCAGTCCTCGACTAAGGTAGTAAATAACATGCTCTGCAAGAGCATCATCCTCCTGAACCAGAACCATACCAATGGTAGATTCTGTTGCTGCCAGATACAACAGGAAATCCCTGCTATAATTAGGTGGACTCAGTAAAGGAGCAGAGGTCAATTATTTCTTCAAAGCATCGAATGAGCGTTGAGCGTAGTCATCCCAAAGAAAAGGAACTCCTTTCTTCAACAATCCCATAAATCCCTTTGTAATTTCAACATAATTGATGATAAACCTCCGAAGAAAATTAGACTTTCCTTGAAGACTTTGAAGCTGACAGATGGAAGACGGGGGAGGCAACTGAAGTATTGCCTCAACCTTGAAGGGATCTACCCTTATCCCTTCCCTAGACACAATGAATCCCAATAGCCGACCGGATGTAACCGCGAAAACGCACTTGTTCGGATTCAATCTAATCTTATAGAACCGACATCGTTCAAATATTTGCCGGAGGTGACCAGGATGATCCATCCTCTTTCGAGAATGAGCAGCTAAATCATCTAAGTATGCCTCGATAATCTTTTTGATGTCGTGAAAGGCATATGACATGGCCCGCTGAAAGGTAGCCCCAGCATTTTTAAGACCAAAAGGCATCTTCTTGTATGCAAATGTACCCCAGGGACAAATAAATGCAGTCTTATGTTGATCTTCGGGACGGATAGTAATTTGATTATATCCAGAGAAACCGTCCATGAAGGAGAAAATCTCGTTACCGGCACACTCGTCAATGATCTGATCGATGAATGGTGTGGGGTAATTGTCTTTAGGACATGCTTTATTTAGGTCTCTGAAATCGATGCACACTCGAATCGTTCCTTGCTTTTTATCTACGGGAATGGGGTTTGAAACCCATTCAGTCAGAGGAACTGGGAAAATGAATCCCGCCTTAAGCAGCTTTTCAACTTCAGCTTTGATAGCTGCTGCCTTCCTAGGATTAACCGGACGAAGTTTTTGCCTGACCGGCTTAGCGTTTTCATACGTCTTGATCTCATGCTGGACAATAGATGGATCTATGCCAGGAATTTCCTCATAAGACCAAGCGAATACATCCCTATACTCTTTAAAGAGCTCGGTGTAAATTTGAATCTCTTCACGGGAACATTCAGCTCCGATGAAGACATTCTCAATAATATTGGGATCCCTGGAAATGTTCACCGGGATAGTAGGAGAAATCACAGCCATGTTCCCTTCAGCCTAAACCTGTGTTGGTGCTAAAGGGTTCAGGACTGGGCGAACAGGACCAGGAGACTGAGGACTTGGAAAACTCGTTTCAACTTCGCTCAAATCAGGTAAAAAGTAAGACTGATGATGCAAATCATCCCACGGTCTATCTATACCAGTCATAGCTTCCAGGATGGCCTCTTCAGATGGAAGAGTGGTATCAAGGCAATCCTGGGCAGAAGAAGAACTAAGCGTCCAAGCCGGAGCCACATCTCCATCCAACTCTTCCAGTGAAATAGGAGCTGGGATGGATTCTGTAGAGTCAACAATAGACTGATAAGCAATCTCAGCTGCAGAAATTGGAAATGCCATTCCACCCACTTGACCTTCCGCTAATGTGGCGGTAGGGGAAGGTAAGGTCCAAGGGTCCGAAAAATAATGAGTTTTGAAGAACTCTCTTCGAAGAGGAGCCTTGGAGGATGAAATTGCATTAATATGAACCGTAGGAGGAGGAATATCAAAAGTACCCATCAAGGAAGAATACATTCCAACTCCTAAATTCTCAACAGGCGCCTTAGTATTATCCAACTTTGGAACAGATGAGTCAGAAGACGCATTCGGGTCTATCTGAGGACAGTCCAGTTGATCCACTGTAACGATCCTCCCTTCATGGGGGAAACATACAATTCGAAATAATGAGGATGCAATGGCATCCATCTCATAAATCCAATTCCTCCCCAACAGAAGGTTGTAGTCCAAGGCTGCATCCACTACCTCAACCTCTATGTTGATAGTTTTGCCCCCAACACAGATGGGCAAAGCCGGGACAATACCATGGGGTCTGTGAGAATGACCATCGAACGCAGTAAGAACAGTGCTAGATGGAACAGCTTTGGGAGATCCAAGTGTCTTCCAGCATGCGAGAGACATCACGCATGTAGAAGCACCCTCATCAACAACCGTTCGAAAGATATTACACTTCCGATACGTCGATTTAATGTGAAAAGCCATGTGATGAGGAAGTCTCTTCTTAAAATTAGTCATATCAAAAGTAATCAGAAGAGAATTTTTCGGATCAATAGCCCCAATGGCAGTGAGCAAAGCACTGTGCTGAGCCGGACAAGACTGGAGTACCTCTAAAGCTGACATAGCACAAGGACTCTGCGCCAGATCTTCCACAATCGAGTAGTTCTGGGCAGCCCTAGCATTTGGATTAATCATTGATCGCTTAGAAGATGCTTTGGGCATCCGAGGCATAGACTCAACAGTAGGCTTCGTAATGTGAAGCGGCTCAGTAGCATCAGGAACTTCCTTAGCTTTCGAAGACTCTTCTCCACCATAATCACGGGATCTCGTAGCGATATCCGCGTGAGCACTCATCATGAAAATGTTCGATGGAATTTCCCCTTCCTGGGTGCCCCCAGAGGAAGCCCCGGGATTTTGGTTCGCGCCAACAACTAATTGTTGCCCTTGGGGAAAAGGGTTTGTTAACACAGCCTGGGAACTAGAAGAACCCTGCTGGGCTAACAAGCGCTGCGCATCTTGAATTTTAGGGCAAAGGTGTGTGAGATGGTCTCCAGTACACAACTTGCATGGAAACTTCACTTTCTTTTTCTCCTTTTGACCCTCACCAACATGCTCGTTGGTTTTATTCGCATTACCCTTCCCGTTCTTGCCCTTCTTCTTGTTATTTCGTCCCTTCTTCTTCCCATCGGATTGTTGATTTCATTTGGGATCAGAAGTTTGGACAACATTTATGGACAAAGACTGGAAAGGCGATGACTCAGCAGGCACAGCCTGACCAGAAGGAGCAGATTGTAAAGACAACTGCTGCAATTGAGAGAGCAGGCTAGCTGCACCACTATTGATCGATCCAACTAGTCCATCGCCATGAGGACCAGGCTTAGTTTTCGATAAATCTAATTTGGAGCGAGGAGCATTGGGCAGATATTTATGGAGGACCCCAGACTGAGAATAGATCAATTCTAGCTGCTGGGCCCTAAAAATGGCGTGCTCCTCGGAAAATACCCCAGAAAGGGATACATCCTTCGAAATATCTGACTGCAGGGATTTGAGAAACCATTCCAAAATGAATTCACCTGGAATATGAGCTTTGATAAGCCTCTTCCTTCTCTTCCATTCTTGAATGTGATCAGAAATGTGGGTTGCCTCATCCTGCTTAAAATTGGCTAGGAGTTCAGTCCCAGCGTCATATCGGACAGGTAACTGAAAATGGTTCAGAAATGTAACAGCCAGTTCTCCAAATGTAGAAAAACTGCCCCCAGTTAGCTCAATATACCATTTGGCGGTGTTTCCAGTTAGGGTGCGTTGAAATAATCTCAACCTAATCGAATCATCGATCAGGGAGTTCGAAGAACACCATAAATGGAAAGTGGTAATGTGGTCCGCCGGATCTTCTCCATTCTTACCTTCAAACTTTGGAATATCTGAAGGAAGTTTGGTGGGAACCAGAGGCCACCCCAGACCATAACGAATCGGATCATTAGTCAACTTCGACAGATCTGGCAAGTTCAACGTTGCCAGAAAAGGTAAGCGAGGAAGAGCCTAAGAATTCCATCCTTGATGGGATGGATTCCCAACATTCTGAAAAGAATAGCCTGGATTTGATGACGCACCAGGTTGCCAGAAAGGACTCGTATAAAAAGGAGAAGAACCTCCTCCCAACGCAGAGTTACCAAAACCCAGACCAGTTCCCCCCGCTGAAGTATGAAATGAAGAGGAAAGCCCCTGATAGGGGTTCCAAGCATTAGAAAGAGGAGAAAAGGTGTGATAATCACTCGACAAAGGGAAAGAAGTATTCCCTTGATGACCTGCGTAAAATTGATTCCCTGCTCCCGCTGTAGTAAATACAGGGTTCCATCTTGTAAAAGTAGTCGAACTTTGCCCCCCAGACCAAGGGTTGAAACTCTGGGTCTGGGACGTAAACGGAAAGGACCCTAAAGAAGGATTCGAACTAGGAATGTGTCCAGTTCTGAAGGGGAACCCTTGAAATGAACCTGATCCACTAGCCATGGAAGACATGGGTGTAGATCCAGCTGAAGCAGCGGAAAAGGAAAAAGAGGGATTCCCACTAGAGGGCATCCCTGAACAGAAGGGACCAGAATGAGAAGCATGTGCTTGGGTGAAACCAGAGCCAAAAACAGTAGCACTAGAAGCAATCGAAGATGAAGCAATAGTGCCCCCTGCTTCAACAGAAGCAGGAGTCTAAATGCCTGCAGCACTCACGGCAGAAGCCGCGTTCCCAGTCGTGGCCATCGAAAGGTATGAATGATACGGAAGATCTTCCGGTCTCTCCGACTCAAGTCCAATGTATTGAACAACGAACGGATAATCAGGAGGAAGAGGAGATGGACCTGTCGCAGGAGGCTCAGGTACGTCTTCAATTTGAAAATCTTCTTCCTGAGGAAATAAAACTCGCGAGGTGAGCGGAACGCTCCTCTCGGAACCGACACCGGAATCAGCTATGAAACCTTCAAACCTTTGTGGAGGATCTCTCTGCACTGCGTCAGATGTCACAGGGTGGTAACCACCTGCTAAATCACTCCTACACCTTCTCGAAGAAGGCTCTGGACTCTCAGGAGATAACCCCCGGATTCTCCTCGAACGACAAGGCGCTTGATCAGCCACTTTTATAGATTTTAAATTAGACTCAAAAAAGTGAAAAGCTAGGCAAGCTAGGAACAAAGAGCACTCACTAAAAGAAAAATCCCTGAGATACAATCAAGCAAACAGCCTCCAAGTATTTCCGCTCTGGGTGATGAGGACCGGACACCAAAATACAGGAAAGCGAAATATAGGACCTCCCGAAAGCAGTCTGGGATGATTAGGGCCCAAAACAACTAGCGAAGGTATCAGAAACAGTTACGCCGACCTCCTAACGACAGCCTTTGCCGGCTCAAGCACCCAAGCTTCGCAAGGGCACCCCCCAGAAGTACTGCTGAAAGTGATGCGACGTCTGCCTCAGGTACCACGGGTAGTCCCCCCCGCAGTCACCTGTGTGGAACCTAGGAGTGGCAACTATGGGCACCAATCCGTATCAGAAGCCGGGCGGAACGGTCTTGAGGTCAGATTCAGCTAATCGGAGAGGGGGTATCCCTCTTCTTAGCCTTCACTTCCCCTCGCGCTTGACTCTCTGGAGGAGAGCTTTCCCAGTCCACCTAACAGTGTTGGATTTCGATCAATTAATCAACTTCTATGTTTTGTTTGAGCGGCCTTGGAGAGTTAACTCTCCACTCACCTATTCCAAGGCCCTACAGCCTAGCTAGTTGGTGTATGACACTTAGAAAACTTGCTAGTTGATTTTAAATTATATCGCTTATTTTAATGGGCTGTTATGTTAAGTCACAAGGATATGGAGATGAAAATTATGGTGTTTTGACGCAAAAAGAAATTAATAAAAAACTAACTACATGCAAATGCAGTTATTGTCTTTCGATGAAAAGCAATCTCTATATAGGTTCTACGAGATTCAAAATTGTATTTTTCCTTTTCAAATAACAAACTCACACTCACAACAACTATGAAACTGACTAAATGCTGAAGTGCACCTGATGCAAATCACTACAAGCATGCAAATCCTAAGATGCAAAATCTCCTAAAGCAGAGTGAAATTCCCCAAAAAGCCCTTCAGTTTTAACTCTTCTTGGTTGTCCAGAAAGCTAGTTCTCGAAATCAAGAACTCTTAAAATGAAGACACCAAAAACACTTAAAAACAAGAAGAAGAAATCAATGACAACTCCTCCCCAAAATCAAGCCAAAAACTAAAAGCAAGAAACCTCACAAAAGCTTCAAAAGATATAGCAAACGAAAACGAAAATGAAAAAACAAAAGCAAACAACAAAGAAAATGTTTTTTGAGCTTTTGTAATGCAAAAACAAAAAGCAAAGCAAATTTTTTTTGAGCTTTTTAGTTTTATAAAGAAAGAGCTCGAAAAGACCAAGCAAAACTATCAAAATCCAAACCAAACAAGACTGAATTTCAAGCACAAACTTCAACAATGCTCCAAAACTTATAAAGCTAACTAGTAGCAAGATCAATAAGAGCAAAAGAAGACAAGAAAACTCAGCCACTCAGCCTAGAAGAATAGTATAAACTTGTCGCAAACAAAAACTTCGAAGAAGCAAGAAAAACTCTTCAAAAGTGCAACAAGACCTAGCCTATTGAACCCAAGAAAACCAATCGAGAAACGAGCAAAAATCGCAGTGCAAAGCAAACCACAAAGATAGGAACGAGTAAACGAGCAGAAGCTCTCTGTTCTGATAAAGCAGAACAACCAAGAATGCCGAGAAAGCGATCTTGGTACTCAAACCAGAAGTGCCAGCACCAGAAACAACACTTTGCCAAAAAGACTAGTTTTCAATCAAACGAAAGAGAGAAAAGACCAAAAACCACTTCCTTCACAATCCAGAGGGTACAAAGACACTGTAGGAATAGGTCTCCATAGCCAGAAAGGACCAAAAAGTCAAGAAATCCAAAAATTCAAAATCTGCCTAGGTATAGGCTACTTCACAGTTTAGCAACCAGCGTGCAAACGCGACTGTGCTAAAGGAAACCCGTGTATACGCGACTCCCTTTAGACAAACTTGCGTGTATATGCAACTTTGTGTAGAAAAAAGCGCGTATATAAAGGTAAATAATGAAAAAAACAAAAGGATTAAGCCTAGATAAGAAACCAGGACTTCAGACTGACTGAGAAAAAGTAAACTGGACTGCAAATAGAAGTTAAAACTGCTGGAAACCTACCAAACAGCTGAAACCACCCAACAGGAGAATCACAAGAATGTGTTCCCCAGTGGAGTTGTCAGTTCTGTTTTGGGGAATATCACCCTAGAGGTTCGTTGGGTTACAACCTCCACATAGCAGGGGCATGCTAATTAAGAAGGACTCACACAACCATACATGTTCATGAAAAACTAAATAGAGTAGATCGAGGAAGTTACCCGTAGGTCCTACGGTTGAAGCAAATCCCGCGGGGTCCAAACCCCCAGCAACCGTCCTTCCTTCTTAACCTAAAAAACAAGAAGAAACAAGCACGAAGAACTGGTTGTATAGCATATATCTACTCTAAATGTTAGTGAAATCCATAAGAAACATTAGATAAACCATAATGAATGCTTAAATAACAATTTTCTCATATATGTAAGCAGACACTAACACGTATATTTGGGGAACAAGATGGTAATTCTGTATTATAAATAGCATGTACAAAAGTAACGAGTGGATAGATCACCTGAATCCTTCCACGATCTTCGAGCAGACCGTCGTCCGGATCCGTCCCGCCCTTGCCTCGCTAAGACTCCTTCCAAAATGGTGCATACGAGATGACATATAGGGAGATGAACATCTTAAGGAAGCAAGGGTTTCCTCTAATGAACTGGGAAAGTGCAGGAGGCACGGGGAATCAGACTTGGATAGGGAATACCAACAGAGTATAATATCAATAATTTCTCTCTCTCCCTTAGGCCATACACATGAGGTGCTTTTATACTCCCTCAAAGTAGTTTCAACAGTTGGAAACAGTTGGCCATGTGCTGGGGTGGTTGAACTACCTGAGTAACCATCAACCCAGCCCGAAAATAGGGAATTTTTATATATTTTTTCATGATTTTAATGGCATACGCGGAAAAGTTCATACAGACTTGTGTATACACGCGAAAAAAGCTGGGCATAACTGCGTATGGGGATTTTTACACTGTTTTTAAGTGAATTTGTCCAAGTCTGTAGGAATGGGTGCCCAAAGTGAAAGCAATCATGAATCATATGAAGGTGAGAAATTTTTGGTCTGATACTACTCGCTCTGACCAGCGATGTATTCAATACCAAGCCAAAGATTATCTGATTGTCGGTGATACACTTTATCATCGTGGTGTCGATACAATTTTAAGAAGGTGCCTCACTCATGAGGAGGCCACAAAGGCTTTAAATGATTGCCATTCTAGGGCTTGTGGTGGAAATTTTTTTAGATATGCTACCATGCAAAAGATACTTTGTGCTAGTTACTTTTGGCTTAGAATATTTCACGACTGTATCCTCCCAGTCAGAAGTTGCCATGCATGCCAGATATTTAATCGTAAAATCTGAAAACTACCAATGCCAACGCATTCTGTTGTCATGGGACTATTTTTTAATTGGGGCATTGACTTCATGACCTGTAACCCTCGTTCACCTGGGGGGCACGGTTATATTATTATCGTAGTAGACTACTTTACTAAATGGGCCGAACTAATGCCTACATTCAACAACACGGGACACATAACTCGATTTTTTATTTTTAATCATGTCATTCCACAGTTTGGGGTCCCACAAGCTATTGTCACATATCATGGTTCACATTTTCGAAAACATATGATGAAGGAATTAACTGCTAAATTAGGACATAATAATTCTACTCCTTATTATCCACAATCAAATGGAAAAGTTGAGGCTATTAACAAAATTCTTAAATGAATTCTTCAACGAATGATAGGAGTTCATAAACGAAATTGGGATTTAATCCTATATTCGGCCTTGTGGGTGTACAGAACCTCAGTGAGAAATGAAACAAAATTTACCCCCTTTCAATTGGTTTGTGGTCTGGAAGATATCTTGCCAATCCAATGTGAAATACTGTCGCTCAAACTCACAATTGACTTGTTAACTAACACCTCTTCTGAAGAAGTGCGTCTTTTTAACCTCATCCATCTTGATGAAATGCATTGTGAATCCCAATTTTCCAACAAAGTGCATAAGAGATGTATAAAGGTGCAATACGACAAGCATGTCCAGCCTCAAATTTTCCCAGAGGGTGACCTGGTCCTTCTTTATGATCAGGAATATGATGTCATAGGTATAGGAATATTTTAGCCATTATTGTATGGCCCCTATATTTTCAAAAGAGTTCTTGCTAAGGGTGCCTATGAGTTGGTAGATTATGATGGAATTCTAAACGCGCAACGTAGAAATGGGTTGTATCTAAAATGTTACTATGCTTAATCATGAGCGTAGTAAATTTTTGTATTATATTGTGTATATGTTTTTGATTTGCATTTACTATCTTATTTTGTTTTTCTAGATTTTTCTTCAAGTTAGTAATCCGCTTAACATTTCATCGCAGATGTCTGAATATTTTGAACCATTTGTTGGGTATGGTGATGGTGCTAGTCATAGTACATAGAATCTATCCTCTTCAGCATGGGCCATTTTTTCTCCAAACAGCGAGTTAGTGAGTTTTAAATGGATTTTTATTGGTCAATATAGAAATGATATCCCTGAGTATAGTGGATTTATCGAACTTCTCTCTTATTCCATCTCATTTAGTATTAAATGTATCCTCATAAGGTTAGAATCACAACTTGTGGTATTACAACTTACTAGTGTTTATAATATTATAAATCCAACAATGCATCATATGTTCCTAAGAGTTCGACTTTTGGAAAGACAATTTGATTTTATCAATATCAACACATTTCACAAAACTTGAACACATTGACTTATTCTTTAGAGAATTATGTTATAAACTGACATTTTAAACACATGTAAAGATATATTCACATATTCGAATAGGCTTTCACAATAAACATAGGAAAACAATGAAATCAAAATAGATAGATAGTTATAGGTTTTTACAAAATTTGTGCCCAAGACACATTTGTCATCTAAGCTCAAAATGTATGCAACATGTCAAAAGTAAATTAGTGGTGCTCGTGATAACATGTTATTGATATAGTTATCCTATGTATTAACCACATCCAGCGGTTAGGAATGCCAATAGTGTGGCACTGCATTTGCATGGGTAACTCTTTGATACGGAAATCTAGAATCCTGAAGGTCAACCCCTGTATGTGCTGCTAGAGCTCAGCAAGAGTATGAACCAGATCTAAATCTTGAAGGACTACTCTCCCAATAGCCCTCTTTATTGTCACGTCCACTCCATGTTCTGGCTCTCCCATTGGTTAAACTCGACGCACATCTGCATTACATTAAAAATTTAGCTTAGTCTTGGGAAAACATTAGAATACAAAAACATATATAAATCTTAGAAAAAATAAAAAAATGATCAAAACACTATTAGCGATTGGACCCCACTAAGCACCTTTTGGTAATGCTAATTTTGGATCTCTTCGGAAGTTGACGCTTGCATATTCATAGTCATCGATGGAGATAATATATTGCCTGAACCAAGCAAAGAATGCAGTCGATAACACGATGGAACATTTTCCTGCATGTCTAGCCATTAGTTCTACCCATCTCTCCATCGTCGGATCTCTACGGTTAGTTATACCCAGTGTCACATGTTGAGGCTGCATCAGTGGAATCCTCTCTAAGGAAAAAGAAATGAGGATTGAACCATAGTTAAAAAAAAAAATTCCTTCCTGCCTTTTCCTTGCTCAATTTTTCTTTCATTTGAGAAAGTACGGCTTTAGCCCAATTGAAAACTATTGGTTCCATGCACTCTAGCGCATAGTGCATATAAGATCTGTTCGCTACATGGAGTGTATAGGTACCAGCAAGCTTTTCGATCATGAATAATACGATTCTAAATGGAAATAATGAACATAGGGGATGTTTGTTTTCCCATGCTTCCTAGGATCTGCCCCTGGATTGTAATACTGCAATATATAGTCTCTCACCATCTCTCCTCCGAGAGCCCTGAGAGGGAAATTGCTAGGCCTCTCCTTGACAAGCCTGTCAGAAAATAGATATCATCCACTAAAATTTGGATTACTTTGTTCCCAATATGAATTTCCTCAATTACCAAATTCCATGCATGAATAAGGAACTCTAATAGTTCCATCGTTGCCTCATACTTGATAAACGGAAGTAATTCAATAACACACGGTCTCTTACGACTATTACAGTACCCGGACCATTAAGGGAAATCATGTTTTTTACTTCATTCTCACTTTCTCTCCAATTAGTTTTCATTTTGGTCTATTGTATCCCTGAAATACAACCATAAGACTCATTAGGACCCTTTTCATGCAGAAAACTAGGCAGAATTTTGTCACACTACAAGAATAAAAAATGTGAATTGCACTCAATGAAGCCTTGGACAAGAGAAAATGCATTGCATATGCGCCTACCCTTCATTTCAGGTGCATTTCAATGCAAGTTTCGACATCATGAGGTGTGTTTCCCTCTTTTGAAAATAGATTTACCGTAAGGGGCCCAAATCCCTAATAATTTGCAATGAAATGAAACAAAAAGACTATTTAAGGAAAGAAAAGGTTTATGGCACCAACCTAGATCAAACAGCGAGGAAAACTATCCATAGAATCGATTGTAATCAACAGCTGAAATTTGGGGGAAAAGATAGGTTCAGAACTCAAAAATGCAAATGGTAACTTTCAAATGGTAAAAATGAATAGTAGAACTCTTTTAGTTAGTTATTTGATTATTTGAAGATCATATTTATTGCTGTGACTATGGTTTTATTCAATTTTTGTCATGAGACATGTATTTTTAATCTGTTTGATGTTGTTCTAAACAGATTTTCACCTGATATACAGGATTAGTTGTGCACATTTATTTCGAGAAGTGATTTGACCACAAAGCATAATTTTATCCTTATTTTTTAGAGCTTTGATAAAAATGAAAAAGGACTTGAAGCAAACTTTTATCTCTTTTTCGAGCTTCGATAACAGCAAAAAAGGAACCCTAGGAGTGTTCTTTTAGCTCTTTTCAGACTTCGATAATGTGAAATGATTGTCGAGCACTTGTCTTTTCGAGCTTGTAAAATCAAATGAGCTGATATCTACTCAATATAAGTTTAACCCTTTTCCGGAGTGAGATAGATTATTTACGAAAAAGGAAAACCTTAGTCAAACATGGCTAGGAGGTTCTCTTAGATATCATTTCTCACTTTTTTATATTCGAGGGACAACTTTACAAAAAATTAATTATGGAGTTTTCTTTTGTCCTGTTTTTCAAACTCTCTAAATATGAAAAAAGACCGGGTTTTCACTGTTGTTAGGATCGTTAAAAAATAAAATAGAGATGGGCTTGTTGATCATGGAAAGAATCAAGTTTCATTCATCGCTAGACTCGTTAAATTATTAAATAGCGATACATTATTCACCCGAAGGGCTGAATTATAGATCAAGGATATGTTATCCTCCTCAATATTTTTAAAATATAAATAGGTAATGGTCTGCAAATGACCGGGGAAAATTTGGGAAAGTGAACAAAAATTTTACGGTAGCAGGTTGCTCTTGAACATGAAATTTCACTCCATCATCATGTTTTTTTGGGTTCGGTAATCTTCTTGAAAGTTCATTCATACCTATGGTTCATCATACCTTTACTTCAGGTTTGGGTCAATGCTACCAACTCATTTCAGTGCCGTTGATCTGTTCAAGAGAAGTCATCTAGTGAATACTCATCTTTCTGCAACACTCATAAACCTTAATTCTCATGATAGTCATCGCTGGACATTCCTATATCAAGTTACATTTTGTATCCAGAATTAGTAACTTCCAATTCGTGATAAAGTGGATTCATGTCGACATCAAATATTCATCCTGGAAGTTTACTTAGAAACATCATCTTCCAATACCATGAGGCTTATTACAGCATCGACAGATTTTTCTTCGCGTTCGAGATCAAATCATCTATTCATGCCTTGTAAAATTTACTGCAGTACCTTCAGAGCCATTAACGTCAATGGTGGTTCTCTCGTGTTTTTTAACAACAGACATCATTGGCTTCGAATCAAAAAATGTCTTACCATGTTCGACTATAAATCATATATGCACATGGCTAGAATGTACCCAAATTATTGGGTGAACGAGATAAGAATACCCTGGATCTATTTTCGTCCATCGGAGCTATGATTTTAGGATTTTTCTACACATCATCTGTATGGTGACCTTACATATAGATCCCAACATGGGCCTATATTTGTAGGCATGTCTGTATTGGGCAACATCTCAATGTAGATGACTTTGTGCACTATGTACATGTTATTAGATAGTTTATGTGCTAAGCATGGAAATTCCTCCCTCAATAACTCATGATCAAGATGAAAATATCATGATGTAATGTATTGTAATATTGATGCAGGTCACCACTCCGCTTAATTTCCAGCTCATCACATCGTAAATAATCTCATTCAAAAATATTTTCATTATTCTAACTTCATGCTTTAGGGGGTAGTTGTTATAGATCAATTTGGGCTTCATCCCCCATGACCTGTTCAAATTGGGAATCATCCCTAGGACTAATGAAATAGGGTCTATCATTCCCTATCATTTAAGTTGATATATGCCCTAAGAGAAGAAAAAATATTTTATGGATTCTATTGTGATATTTCCAAGGTTTGAAGTAAATGTTATATCACTTATGAGCTCACTAACTGCATTGCATATGTGGCTCACTCCATTCGAGGGTGCACTGAAATTCACTTCCCGACATTCGAGAGTGCATTTGTCAAATGGGAGTGAAATTGTCATTGTTCTGGAATCTCCACATGGCTAGTGCTTTCTAGAAGATTCCATATATGACAAAGTTCCAATCCAAGTGTCCATCTAACACTTTCGAAATTGAAAATATGTCTTGCCTATTATTAAAAAGTCATTCATTGAGAAAGTACCTTCAGTTTCTCTATAAATTGAGCACAGATCTTAGTGCTAGGAGGAGAAGAATTTTGGTAAGGAAATGTTGTTGGATTCTCAATTGAGAGAGTGAAAGAAGTGATATGCTACTAGTTATATGTTGAATGTGATGAGGTTGGGATGAAGCTGGAGTTGCTAACATCAAATTGATCATTGGTTGTAGCCTCCCCCTTCTACTCTTTAATAAATATTGTTGTTCATTTTCCCATATATGTATCTGTTTGTGTTTCTATTTCTCATGCAATGGACTCTTGAATAATATATTTAATCAATTTAAGTGATTAATATAATTAGGCATCTGTATATTGCAATATCTTTGTTGTTCTTTTTTTATACTTGCAGGAATCAATTTGGTGATTGAAGTTGGATTTGAGGCTACAACAAAATTGACTGAAGGAGGATAGGAAGTTCTTGGATCACATGTAGGTTCTTCTATATTTCTATGTGTCTATTTATTCTTAGAGAAATTGATATCAAATTCTTTAATCTACTGGTCTAAGTTCCTAGCACCACACTTAGGGAATTTGATTTATCCGTAGATCATAATTATGCATAACAACATAGGTGAAAAAGCCCATATATAATTTTTTATCTCCAATTATGGAGCTCAATCTCAACCCAACTCCAATGTGAATAATCAACAAACTCTAAAATATCCAATGAAATATTAAGGTTGTGTATCCAATGTTTCAAAGCATACTCAAGGCTGAAAATGATGTCATCCATTTACTGCAAGAACTATTATGATCAGATGAACATAGAAAGATATTTAAGAGTTACCATTGAGTAAAAAAGTGTTTTATTGAGTAATGGATTAGGCCTTGTGCAAGATAAATCGCTTAAATGTTTTCCTTAAGACTCTTCTATAATGGTGAATGAATTATACCTCAACCTCATTTTGGGAATTTCGTGCATGTATCTGGATAAATCGTATGGCCCAAGGTTGAAAAACATAGAGTTTTTTGTTGCAAATTATAGCACAAGGTGCTAACAAAGATGTGAAGCCTTCCCACCATAAGATTTTGTCACTACGTTAAATTCAAGAGCCACGATCATAATATAAAAAATGTAGTAGTTGTAAATAGGGTCTGAAATCTGTAGAATAAAGGAGATCCCCAAGGATAGGAAAATAACTATTTAAATTAATATGAAGTTTGACCAATCTATCAAGAAAATTATGTCAAATTAGACCAGAATATCCACAGACAACAGGAAAGGATTTTTCGAGTTAAAAAAAATTCATATTAGATTATGGAAAACCCTTAAATATTTTACAATACTTTGCAACTATAAGTAGAAGTTGTATAATAAGACAAATTAATTTTTTTTAAGATCTTAACGATATTTTTGTATCAGTCTAAAATTGAACATAGTTATAAGTTTTTTAATGTCATCTCAATGACAGTGACAAGAAAAAAAATGTGAAATGGAAATACCATCATTTAATTTGGTTGAAGATCAAGCTCTTTAGCTTAAATAATTGAGATTATAAGTTTAGAGAAAATCCCTAATTTGTTAGATAACATAAATCTACCATCACTATTTAATGTCATTTTTTCTGACTTATTTACTGCCAATTATTCCTAAATGATTTTTGGCTTACAAAACATCATCTGGGCCATCACATAGATCACATAATGGATGCTCAACTCCCATATCTCGGTTAACATACCAATTGTTATTCGAAGGCTTCTCCCAAATTTCAATATACCCATCCCTTTTAACAAGACTCCAGCACATCCTTGCGATAAGGCTCTCCATATCTACAAGAGAAAAAATAACATAATCTTAAGAGATACAAGGAAAAAAGTTTAACTTTCATAGGGAGCTAAGTTTGCAATATGTCTAGAAGTTGTATTAACATAATTTTGTCATTAAATTTCCATGGGAAAAGATAAATATCCGATGAATAATCCGAGTAGATTAGCCGAATTGGTTCTAAAATATTGCTTCAAGGAAGAGTTCATCTTTATGTGTCCAGTTCTATTATGGTTGATCTTTGAGTCCTACTGAATACAATTGGGTTACCAAACAACATTTTGGGTGGCATTTGAGCCGACCTCCATCCAAATATTTCAAATAAGAGGGGGATATCAAATGAATTTTTCGTTGGAAAAAAACTATTTAATGAAAATATTTGGATTCCTCTATTGTCTCCATTTCAACAAAGAAAATAAATAAACAACATAAGTGCAATATAATATGATGGGGTGAAATATGAGATGAAGTAAACAACCAATTTATAAACATTAGAAAAACAGGAAATGCACAATCTTGGAGAACCAATGCAAAAGAAACATATAACAATAGTATGTCATGGTGTCACCATATGGTCAAAAAGTGAGCACTGCAATGATAATTACAAGTAAGATATGTCAAAGGACTCTACAAATAAAATCCAACCCAAATGAATGAATAAGAGAAAGAAACATATAAAAGAATTTACTAAATTCTCATCTCATTACAATAACCATGTATTGGATTTCTATATGAAAACAATTGGCATTATTTTCCTCACCACTATTAAAAATTTACTTACGATATGTCAAAGGATGTCATCACATAAATATCATGTTAGTAGCTTTGTTTGGTCCCACCAAGAGGCAAGTGACAACACCTTCTCCCTACCACGCAATGTAAATGCATACCCTGTGAAAATGGAAGGTTTAATCGTGATCCACTTCGTAGAAAATCCTAACAACATAATGTTCTCCTAACCATTTAGTAGCATCCTATTTTGGGGTTCCATCATGGAAGCACAAATTCCTCTCCCCAATCATCCTATGTAGGTGTATATCCTATGGGAAGAAAAGCTTTATCTATTATGTAATATCCTAGGGAAATTTTATCCCTATTGTTTTTAGACAACTAGGGTTTCCAATAGAACTCTCTTCCTCACTCAATAATGAAACTAAGAAATCATTGAGTAGTATAATATGATATGATCCATTATAACATTAATTACCATGTAAAAAAAACCATATCCCTGTTCATTCAACAATAATATCACTATTTATTTACACATGTAGCATAATAATCCACCCAATATAGTATTGTATTTCAATAGAGTGTAACTAATGAACAATCGTAACCTATATAATTAATGATTTGAACAACCTATACAAATACATAGGCTAAAAAGGGTACTTAGCTTGTATTTTTGCAATTTATAACTAAATGAATTGAGGGAGTCACCTCATATAATATATGTTATAGGAATATTATCGTCCAAAATTTTGGTCCTCAGGATGGAAATTGAAAATGCTTTAGAGTCTATTGAATCCGCCTTCGATTCATCTCAAGGGACTCCTCCAAAAACTAGCTCAGGATCTGTATTGATTTGGGAGGGTCAGGGACTGCCCAAAATCTATAACCAGTCCACAAAATAGGCCTCAGTGAGGTTTGATTATTATTTGAAAGACTTTTTTTACACTCCAAATTGATCGGACTGCTTCAGGAGAAGCTTGACGCCAATTATAACATCAAAGTGATCACAATATCCCTTCGAAATTTTGACTAGTATACCTCAGTAAATTTTTAGTGGCCTCAGAAAGTCTAACTGATAGCTTCAGGAGACTTTCGGTTGCACCAAAATTTCATCCTTTGCCTTAGAGAAATTTTGTCACGCTGCTCAGATAACCTTGATTTAGTCATTTCCTAATATTTCCACCACAAAATTTGTGTTCTCCAGATAGGTATCTTCCCTATTTTTTCCGACACAAAGTAGAAAGGGTCAAATAAAATTCCTAACTAGGGTGGAATCTTTCACCACCAAAATTAGTAGTGAAAATAGGCCTTAAAATTGTCAATGCCCCAACCTCAATAAGATAAAGAAAATTCAATTCCAAGGATGCTAATTGATTTGATCTTAACCCTTTTCTATTTATAGACTTCTCGATGGGATTCCTCATTTGAAGGGTTGTGTAAGCATCACCAAATTTTTGGCTCTTTTGCCCCATCTGTCCCAATATTTTCACCATGTTTCGCAAAAATTGAAAAAAATGGGTTTTCACCCCTTTATCAATGCTATATCCTACTGGGTCATATGGGTTGTTTCATCCTCCATTATCCCATCAATTTATATTGAAGATTACGGATTAGAGTTCATCCAACTCTTGAGCACATCAGTTCTACTAGACATTTGAGTAGGCATGTTAAATGATTCCATCTATTCTCAAATAGCCCATTTGAAACATAATGTTTCATAACTATGGGGGCTTGAGTATAAATACATATGAAATAAGTTGAAGAAAATAATATTATGAAATGTGTTAGCGCTCAAATTGTGCATTCAAGTGATAAATCTCCAAACAACATCGCACAATCTAAGTGGAATATCAGCAGGTTACCCACTGCCACCTCCAATTGGCATTGAGAGGTCACAAGGATGCTGTTCAAGGTAAAAAAATATCAATCTTCAAAACCATGGATAAAATCAATAAACAATATCAATAGTTGCATGAATTTTGGGTAGTTTATTACAATTAAAGCATCAGGTTACAACTTTGGAAGTTGAATATAAGATGCTTCAAAACATGGACATCAATTTGACCAAAGGTAAGAATTTTGGAGCATCCAACCAAGTGTAGTATATTTACTAAAAATATGATGGGGTCAAGGGAACATCAAACGTGTCCCCATTATCAAGAGAATGTGGCAATTTTAAAATTGGACTCGGACTCAACAAAATCAAGCAGCAGTCATGCCTTTTGTTAAGTTCATATGTTCAAAGTAAATAGGTATCTAGATATTTTGGTAGAATCTACACCACTAACATACGCTGGGATGTGTTTCTCACATCATTACATGGGTATATCTATAGGCTAGTTGATACTCTCTCTTTATATTTTTGTTTAAAAAAATAGTATAGTCAAATCAATAAAAGGAAAAAAATAGATAAAAACTTTTCATGCAAGGCAAGTGGAAATATAGTTGCATTTCATGAACATAAAGAGATGGAGCATTGTTTTCAGATCCGAAAAAAAATAAACGGTATAAAAATTTAGTGGATTGGACAATTATAGATGACAAAGTAGAAGCCCATATCAATTTAGTAGTGTGCAATACTCAACCCCACCATTTAGATTTCACAAAAAGATCAAAGTATGAGAGAAATTGATAGAATTTTTTGGGATAAAATCTCATGATGAAGAGTTTCCTTCAATGAAACAATTTTTTTCATTAAAAATCGGTAAAGAAGAATATATGTCCAATCATATTACTGCAAATCAAGAATTAATACAAAAATGAGTAGACATAGGTTCCAACATAGAAAAAGAGGAATCAAATACGGTTTGATTAAACATATTACCTTCGACGTATAGTAATTTGGCTTACAATTAACAATATCCTATCAATATTTAGATATAATGATTTCAATTCTTAGAGAAATGGAAAAAAAGTGAATGTGATGATGAAAAAAATGAAGAAAGTATCTTCTTTAGAAAAAATAAAATATGAAAAAAAGGGAAGAAATTGTAACCAATAATTATTGTAGGAAAATATACCATAGTGCATGTGATTGTAAAGTTCATGTGAGTGTTGTAGTCAAAGTAAAAGTAAGCAAGGCTAAAAAAGGTTATATGGCCTAGAATTCAGAAGAAGAAGAAAAAATAAAAAGAAAACAAACCATATGTGGAAGGAATGACTTCTAATCAAGATTACAAACTAGCTTGTCTAGAAGGTCTCTCTCAAATGCTCTGACCAATAGTGATTCTAAGAAAAAATGAATAGAATCATACAAGTAATTCTAAATATATGAAGACACCAAGAGACTCGTTCTCAAGTTTTCCTCGCAGAGGTCTGCTTTGTTTCTTTCTAACTAAATGCTACAAATCTGAATGAGCAAGGATGAATTTTATTCCTAGTCCTTATTGGTACTACTCGAAATATCTTTTGTCACACTCTAGATGGACTAATGGGGTACCAAGAAAAGTATATCATAAGATAAAGATGAGCCATGGTATTTCTAATCCAAAAATTTAAATTCTAAGACATGTTATCATTATGCTTGGGATATGTATAATAGACGATGTACCAGATTTATGATATATGAAAAACCGATTCTTTCCTCAAGGATTTGATACTTACCATTGGTTGATGTAGCCATAATGTTCATCAATATATTAGCCTTCATATTCTAGTCACTTCGTTGATATATATATCACAAAAAATTGACTCGAATTCCTTTTCTTTCATTTTAATCCTGTAAATCATTCCTTTC
This sequence comes from Pinus albicaulis, assembly GCA_034641835.2. NCBI lineage: Eukaryota > Viridiplantae > Streptophyta > Pinopsida > Pinales > Pinaceae > Pinus > Pinus albicaulis. Next base: position 296,502,226 of record CM076577.1, on the reverse strand, counting down.
AGGTTATCCTTATTAATGAAGTAATTTATTTTATGTGAAGGAAAAAAAAATGTAACGTCAGTCCTCAATGTCCGAGTCTAATGTTTCAGAGATGATTTTACTTGTCATAGCAAGGTAATATTTCTTAGGAGTTGTTATTCTCTTAATTAAATGTCTCGGATTCCTTATCATACTTGAATCACAAGAATAGGATTTAAAATAATTTCTTCAAAGAGATATGTAACTACTATTGAATAATGATTTGGTCCCTTTATCATCACAAGGTTACCTTTAAGGATACACATATATCACAAAATTTCCTTTGTACTCAACAAGAAACATTAAATCATACCTTATATACCTATTATTTGATGATAATAGCCTATAAAAATGATATGGTGAAATGATGAAAGGCCCATTGATGGCATCCTTATTATTGTTGATTTGAGGCTTCAGCGACTTGTGTTGTGTGTAGAATCTTTTGGGTTTATCGCATCCATTTTTGTTAGAATCAATGCTTCGAACCAATCATCCATGGTTCATCATCAGGATAGATCAATGCATTTTTTCAGATCTCATCATCGTGTATAAATTAAGGAGAATGAACATGAACGGATGGAAACTGGTAGGCTGACCTTTAATGATGGAGGAAAGGAAATTATTTAAGAAAAATTATTTAATGAATTAATATATTTTAATTAATGACTCTAAATTTAGTTAGTTTTAATTATTGAAGTAATATTATTAATTAATAATATTACTTCAACATTTAAAACTAACTAAATTTAGAGTAATTAATAAAAAAATATATTAATTAATTAAATAATATATCTTTAATAATATCCTTTCGTCCATCATTAAAGGTTGACCTCCCAGTTTCCATCTGTTCCTTTTAATTCTCCTTCATTTATACCTAATGATGAGATCTAAAAAAATTCATTGATCTATCCTGATGATGAAACATGAAGGATTGGTTCGAAATGTTAATCGTTGTTATTGTTCTTTATTTTTTCTTTTCACTTAAAATTGATGCTTGTGAGGTGTACATATAAGCCTATCGCTGCTACAAGATAATGATGATACTTGGTTTGGAAAGTGACAGCTTCCAATCTATTGGGAGACAAAATCAATATTGATGATTGGATACTTACCCATTCATAGATGCTTCCAACTTGAAATTCCAAACTTGTGAAGAAATAAATCAGACTATAGGCTGTTGCAATGCACATATTCATCGCTACCTACAAGCATGTCATTAATGAGTACATTTTTTATACCATCTCCTCATATTGGACTCATTTTAAAGGAATGAATTCATAAACATTGACCATACTCTAGCCAAAATAATATGTTAGATTCAAATCTAGATCATTCCATATGGATAGAATCTAGATTGAGATTTTGTTAGTGTAATTAAACCAAAGATAAATGAGAAAAATTTATTTTCTGGATTTCAACAAAATTAGGACAAGCCAATATGAAGAATGAGACCGAAGCATAGAACTTGCATATGTCGACTTATTTTGGCACACAATAAAAAAAAATATAAATATATACAAGACACTTTAGACCCACATCACTGTCGATAAGGTACAAAATTTCACCATTGATTGTATGTACTATAGAAAACACGAAGTTGTAGGGGTGAGACATTTTCACTGATAAAGGATCGAAGTCATGACTAATTCATAATAATTTGATAATCAATACGTTGTACAGAAATTGTCACACAAATTCTAACCAATGAGTGATTTATGAGTGATGAATGTCAGGAACTCAATACTGCAAGGCTCAAATGCTACAAAAAAATCTATACTCAAACCAAGCCTCAAAAAATACTTTAATTATTGAGGTTTTACATAAAATTTGTCCAAGACTGCGAGTTACGTCTCTACCCTTTTAACGACTTCAAACATATGAAAATTATTCTATGGATCATGTATGGTATTCACCTTGTTCGTTGGCCTATGAGGCACTAAGAAAAGACCCACACGATGCAACAATCAATCCATTGTAACATATAAATCATTCAAATATGAGGTTGCATATATAAGGATGCCTCAGGAATAGATCAAGGTCACTAAAGTATAGACATCCTTAACGTGACTTAAAAATCATATCCATTTTTAATAAAACAAGACCACTCGTGAATTTCAGAACAATACGTGGATGAACTAGCAATCATTTATATTAGGCTCATGTTCGGAAGAAACAATATTTGACTTTTTCTTGTAACATGACATAGTAAAAGCTCAATTAAATTTTACATAAATAAAAAATTCTAACATTAATGAAAAATACAATTTCAATGTCTTACCATGTAAGTTGCATCCTTGAGTTTCGTTTTCCCTTGAAGTGTGTTAATAATAATGCAAATTATGTGTCTGAATTAAATTTCATAAATATCCAAAGTGGTTATGTTGTGACTTCTTGAAATCTCGTAACCGCTTTACTAAAATCTTGATGAGTATATGGTTAACTATCATATTCTATGCCTGGGCAATTGAAACCATGAGGAATATCTACAATAACGAGGGCATTTTCCCTTTTAGGTATAATTTTTGCAATATCCTTATAATCACCTAGTATTGATTTATATTGGATACTTTTGAGCCCATTCCGAATGAAATAATTAAGGGCAGGATCAAGTTAAACATTCATAAGACATTTCTTTCTGATCTTTTCCAACTTAATTTTTTCAATAAAGCTTTTGAAAGTATTCGGTATTCCATTTGCATCCTTATTTTATATATTTAATGACATAATATATATATATATATATATATATATATATATATATATATATATATATATATATATATATGTATGTATGTATGTATGTATGTATGTATGTATGTATGTATGTATAAGTAATAGAATAAAAATAGGTTACATATGAATAAAATGAATGTATAAATCAGCATACCTTATTGAATGTGATAAAAAAATCTTCAAGTGCTGTTGTAGAACTTGATTCTGGGTAGCTGTGCACAACATCATCCCAATTGTCTTCTTTTAACATTTTAACTATATGTTCTTGTATTTCCAAACAAACATTTTGACTGAATATATAAAGTTAAAACTGTTAATATAGTGAGATGTATAAAAAAATATACCAACAACAATATGTTTTATTTAAAATAAAATTATAATCAAAGGAAAAGTACAAATAATTCAACACACTTACTTTTGAAATTCTATGCACATTTCCTTCATTGATAATTCAGTTGACTTCACACGGGAAAATACTGATTTGACTATTTATCATCCTTCACTCGTAGCATTCTTCTCCAAGGTGTGATAGTCATATCCTCTTGAAATTGATTCATTTTAGGGCATGTCTTACTTTTGGTACATATTATGGGTTTACACTTTTTAACCTTTTGATTTTTTATTGAAATATTCTCCCACCACTCAAAAATATCATCAATCAATTCCCATATCTCCCTTTTTTAAATACCAAATAAGAAAATGTTATCCATGCTTCTCAATATATTTTAATGCATTTTTCCATATTTTGATTTGATTTTTTCATCAATTTTATAACCTATTTCCATTAAACATTATTTCTAAAGGGCTACACTAATTGTTCCCTTATCCCCACCACATTCTTCTATGAATTCATTATGAATAAATCTCACACTTTGGATGAAAGTCAATTTCATTCTGTACTCATTATTGCATTATGATCCCATGCGAGTAAATTTGATTATGTTTCTGTTAAATCAACGTAAATGATGCGTTTCACTGTTTGGAAAAGATATTTATTTGGATATTCCTCAATCAACTATCTTTTAGCTTCAACCAAATGATTCCATCTAATTACATAATATTTATAATCAAAATATTGTGTTTTTTCAAATTCCTGTTTGTTGTGAAGCTGACGTGGATCAACAAGAACCACATAATTCACAAGATGCGCATATAAATTGAACTTGAACAATGTTTTCATATTATGTACATGTAGATTATGTGCCTTTCTAATTTTATATTAAAATTTTCCTTCATCTAGCCTATAGAATTGGATGACATTAAGTTCAAATGTTTGGCCACCACGAATTAATTTATTCTTCCTCAACTCAGGTCGAATGGTTTTTTGTTTTGTTTTAATAATGTCATCCTTTAACTCGGCACCTGGTGTTATGATTTATATGCTTACTTTAGAGCCTTCAGTTTATTCTTCATTGTTTCTGATGAATTTTACAGGTTGACGAATAATTTATTTCTTCTTCTTACCAGTTAACATATCCTTTTTTTGATAAACAAGCTCTTCATCATCATCTAGAAGAGAGACATCTTTGGCCATTTTTCTTTTTGGTGTTTGATTTTTTTTCTCCTTTTGCGCAACAGTTATAATCTCCTCCTCAGTAATGCTAACATAAATTTCAGATTCATATTCCACATCTTAAAAAGAATTTTTTTTAGGTTTGCTAGATTAACCCACCTTAGTTATTCTTTGTTGATCCCTTCTTTTAGCTACTGCAGTGTCATGAGTTATTGATCTTTCCCTCATTCTCCTTTCTTCTTATGTTTCTGTGTGGAAAGTCTTGATCACAGTCATAAAATTTGACACCATATAAAAATACCCTTAATCAAGTTTGAAATAGGCTCAACGGAATCCTATGAAAGAAAACAAAATATGTCAATGATCAATAATTTTTACAAAATTGAATGATCCTTACAATAATTCATCACACAAATATAAATAAGCATACTTACAATATTATTTTCAATGTTGCTTTCTTTTTCTACACACAAATTTGTAGATGTTTCATTTTTGTAGTTCTTGAGCTTTGATAGACGATATCTAAGATTTCACATTTATTAGCCATTCCTGCAAGAACATAAATACTGTTTGTATTCGACACCAAACATATGTCTTGTACTTTTCCCATCACCTCATATGATTCGGCTAATTGAATCATAGCACAAAAAAGATAGATATGTATACCATCATCAGTTTCATTGTCTTCAATGTACCATGAAAAATATATTTTATTTATTTCCTCTACGTTCTTCCATTAAAAAAAAAAACGCTTGATTGTAATTGATGGGCCACTTGCTTGACTTTTATTATGTTTTTCAATTTTTGTCTGTTCTACAATTTTCATAATGTGTCCATCAATATTCTTAGTGCGTCTAGCAGTATCCATAGTGCATCCAGCTACAACTTTAGATTTGGCAATTGTTGCCCTTGGTCAAGAAAGAATCACATAATTCTTCTTTGATGTGATCTTTCTGATAAAAAGATATATATATATATATATAACCTAATGAAAACACATATCCTAATTAATATATTTTTTTTAAAGTTTGCCAATATAAATTTCAAATTAATCGAAAATTAATTTCTATCAAATAAAATAAAAAATACAATTTATTTGTAAAACAATATAAATTATTTGTAATATTAATTTCTGATAGTGAAGTTTTTCTTTCTACAACATCAACATCTTCATCACGCAACAACTCTATTAAAATTTATGAGTATAACAAGAGTTCGTTTACCATGAATAAAGATTCAAATTTTCGATGTAGTCTTTTGTTGGAAATATTGTCATTGATGGCAAAGGAAGTGGCAAAGGAATTGGCATCTGAAACAGTAACTAGGAACAAAGAAAATAAATGTAGCAGAGAACAAAAGTCAACACCGAAGAACAGAAAAAAAGTGCATCTACAGAGAGCAGTATCAGTCAAGGAGAAAATTAAATTCAATAGGAAGGATATTTGAGTCCCTGTGGAATTAATTCATGTGTGAACATATGTATGCATCCTGATGGAAGATAATTGAAATCCGTGATAAGTAAGAAACCCTATGAGGGGATTAATGGTGCTCTGTATGTTGTTCTAGGAACCAATGTTAATACGGTCGACAGTGTATCCAAACTGGTAGACAGTGGAGTTATATATTCGTTGAATATATGATATGAACAAAGTTATGGTTTTAAGCTCCACATGGAAGGGTCTACGCTATTAGTAAGGATCTAACTTGCTTTCATGGAGAAAGGAACAAGGAGCGAGAGAAAATCAGTTATAACGCGGAAGAACTAAAACATAGTATTTGGCATTGAACTTTCGGTGGAGCACGGACTAACCCTTTGGAATCATGAACGGAACTTAGAGGTTGAACATAGCAAAAGGAAGCGCGACGGAACCCTGCATGGAGGAGCGGAATCATGACCGAATGAATAGCGAAGGCGGTTTCCGGGTTTCATCGCAACACCCTTCAGTGATAGGTGGTATTTCCTAGTTGGGGAGCGATTCCATAGAAACGTTGACATGTAGCAAAGGTGGACCCACGAAAATCGCTATCAAAGCGCGCGACCCACGTTAATGTTCGACCAAAGAAGCCGAGCGATATTATTGAACGTCGTTGATCTAGGAAGGGGTCATCGGACGGTGTTTATTTGCTATAGATGTGCGAAGGTTACCCAAGGTACGACGCACCATCGCGCGTTATCATACGTGCATCATCAACGAACGATATCCGTCGGATCATCTGAAGACCGAGCAATGTGCTCCTCGTAGTCGGATGGAAACGATCATTAGCGATGGGCCCCAGTTTTTAAATTATATTGATTGGGTCGTCGATTATGTCTGTGGGGCCGGAAACAAGGGTCTATTTAAAATCCATTTGATAAAAGCGCTGGTTATTAATATAAAGTTCTATTATATATTTAATTGCCAAAGGTTGTGACTAATATTTATCTATCAAATTCCACGAATTTGATAAATAAAATTCCAATAAATGAAAGAAAAGCATGAATGGCACGTTAATGTTACTTAACCTTGGCTATAGTATTATTTGGCGGAGATAAATATTACCTTTGGGATGAAGATTGGGATTTCAATTTGGATTGGTTCGAATTTTAATATGAATACCATTAGCGGTTGAGTGGTTTTATACTCATGGTATTGATAAAGGCTAGAATATATAAGGAGAAGATGATTATACTACAGGGTGTGCATGTGGAAGGGTTGTTAATAAATAAGTATCTTTAAGAGATATCTGCATATATGATGCACCTATGGATATGATCTAGAAATGATGATCTCTACGATGATCAGCAAAAGAAATGATGAAGACCTGATGGAAGTCTGATGAAGAATTTGAGGAAATATGGTGTATCTGAGGGTTGAAGCCTTCTGTATGAAAGAGGAAGTATCCTAGAAGCTGGTGTTAAAATCAGGAGGTTGGAGCTCCCTTCCAATAGTGGCTGGAGAACGAGACAAGGTTGTAGCCTTTCTACAGGTGGGTGCCTGCATGCTGGTATAAGTCTGCGCCAGTACAAAATTGTAAGATGTTTTCTTTATAATAAATATTAAAGATAGAGAAAACAACAGCGGTGGTTTTCTCCCGAATTGGGTTTCCACCTTAAATATTGGTGTCATGTGTATTGATTGTGTGTGATGGTTGATTCTATTACTACTGCTCATGCTTACTACTTACCAAACATCGGATGAATTAATGATGCAATAATATAAGTAAAGAATTAATCATATAATAAGATCTCTATACATATGCAAGTTTTCTTAAGGATATCCACATTTATATGCGAGTTGGGTTCAATAAAGTAATGTATGGGTTAAGAGAAAAAAAAAGTGAAATTTTTTTCAGTCAGCTCTAAATACTGATTCAACCCCCCCCCCCCCCCCCTCTTAGTATTTTTCCCAAAAAATTGTAGGAGAAGCGGGGTCATGCAGAAAAGGCTTGGCGGCTAGAAGGAAGATCAATCAAGATGAGCAATCAAGATGGAACAACATCTATCAGGCCTCCAATCTTCAATGGAAACAATTTAATATTCTGGAAAACAAGGATGAGATCCTATCTTCAATCTCTAGGAGCAAATGTATGGGATATTGTTGAAGGAGGATATCAATATCCAGCCGCAACACCAATAGATCCAACGGAAAGAAAGAATTATGAAACAAATGCAAAGGCAGTCAATGCTCTATTGGGAAGTCTAACTGAATTATAATTTGTCAAAGTCATGCAGCTGGATATAGCAAAGACAATATGGGACAAAATCATTCTAATTTATGAAGGTGATGTAAAGGTAAAAACTGCTAAACTCCAAACTCTCATAATTCAATATGAGAATCTAAAAATGCATAATGAGGAGAGCATTGCCAAATTCCTTTTTCATATTGATGATATTGTAAATCGTATGAGAAATATGGGAGAAACAATAACCGAATCTACTTTGGTTGAGAATGTATTAAGATCTCTAACGACAAAATTTGAGTCAAAAGTTTCAGCTCTTGAAGAAAAGCAGGATCTTCAAAATCTTACTGTTGTACAACTTCATGGCATACTAACTGCATGTGAAATGAGAAGAGGAGGACCATATAAAGTCAAATAAGTCGTCTTTAGAGCTTCTACAAAAGGGAAATAAGTACAAGAGACAGAAGGATCGGGGTATATCTCAGAAGAAGATGAGGTAAATTTTGTAAAGAAACTCCAACTTGGCACAGGACGATTCAGAGGTAAGCTTCCTTTCAGTATTTGTTTAGAGGTAAGCTTCCTTTCAAATGTTTTCTTGTGGAAGAGTTGGTCATTATGCTAAGTGTCCTCTAGTTTTACATGAAAAAGGAAGGGAAGTAGCAAGAAGGAATAAGAACAGTTTAGCACTAGAAAAAGTTACTATACTCATGAAGACAGTGATGGGTTATCTCACAGTGAGGAAGAATGTGAACAAGATCTTAGACTTCTCATGGAATTTGAAAAGGAATCTAGAGAAGAAAAATATACATTTATGGATGCTTTAGAGGACAATGATTTTATTGATGAAATCAATCAACTCAAAATATTCTTAGACGAAAGTAAAATATCCATAGAAACTCTGAAAAATCATCTTGAAGAAAAGGTGAAACATAGTGAGAAATTAGAATGTGAAATAGTAAGTCTAAGAAAATAAATTGAGAAAGTAAAGACTTTGAATCTTAGATTTGCTAAAGGATCTGAAACCTTAGATGAGATTATCAGGGTACAACGTTCTCCCTTTATAAAGACAGATCTTGGATATATCGGAGAATCTTCTGAGACTTCAGCACCAAATTATCTAAAAGAAGCTACAGCCAGTATACAACATTCTACCACTCAGCAAGGGAATAAAGAATCTTCACAGGTAAAGCATGACCATCTCAATTCAAAGAACACTAACAAGAATACCTTTCAAAGAAACACCAACCAACAGGTAAATTCAAGTAGAAGATCTCATGATTGCAAACATTTCTTCTTTAATGGACAATGTTTCTCATGTCACAATTTTGGTCATAAAGCTGTTCAATGTGTTTCATATAAAACCATCATGAAAAGAGAAGCAAGAAAGAAAAGGATTGATATTGGAACAAAGAATAATACATATAACAACTTTTCTCCTCTTCAAAATGAAGTTGAATGTGCTTATTGCAATAACTTTGGCCATGAATAATCTGAATGCAGGAGAAAAGTCTAGCCAAAAGAGAATTTTCCTTCAAGCTCCAAAGTGTGGAAAAAGAAGGAATTACAGGTTGAAAATTGTAAGAAGGGTTATTTGTAGAGGTAGAAGAAAATCAATGGTACATTGATAGTGGATGCTCTAAACACCTGACAGGTGACAAAAACAAACTCCTTGCATATAGTGCTCTAGAAAAGGAGAAGAATGTTACATTTGGAAATGATAGTCCTACTGTCATTAAGGGAAAAGGGTCTATTTTTCTAAAAGAAAAGGTGAAAGCTAATAATTTCATGTATGTGGATGGATTAAGGCATAACCTGTTAATTGTAAGTCAAATGTGTGATCAAGGAACTGAAGTTGCCTTTAGTTCAAAAGAATGTGTGGTACATGATCTTGATACAGGTAAAACAATTATAAAAGGAAAAATAACTCCAAGCAACCTGTATGTATTGAAGAACTGCAAAGAACAATGTTACTTGGGTAAATCTTCAGAAAACTAGCTATGGCATAGAAGGTTGGGGCATCTGAGCTTCTCTCAAATCAACAAATCAATAAGACTCGTGTTTCATGATCAACCAAACCATTACTCTACACAAGTATCATATGCAAATCTTTCCAATTCGGTAAGCAGACCAGAGTGCAGTTTAATGCCAAGGAAGGATCATCAAGTAGGCCTCTTGAACTCATTCATACTGACATATGTGGACCTGTGAAGAAAAATTCACCTCGTGGTGAACAATACTATATCCTATTTATTGATGATTTCTCTAGAATGTGTTGGCTTGGGTTGCTTAAACACAAAGATGAAGCATTTGATAAATTTCAGAACTTCAAAGCACTACTTTAAAATGAATTAGATCTAAAAATAAAGTGTCTTAGATATGATCGAGGAGGAGAATATACATTAGATGAATTCCTTGAATTTTGTGAACAACATGGTATAAAAGGAGAGTTTTTGGTAGCAGGTACTCCACAACAAAATGGAGTAACAGAAAGAATGAATAGAATAGTTCAACAAATGGCTAGAGCTATGCTTGATGATTCTGGAACACCTGACACATTTTGGGGAGAAGCAGCACATACAGCGGTAAATATTCTTAACAAGGAACATGTTCATGTAAATAGTGATAAAATTCCATATGAACTATGGTATGGAAATCCTCCCACTGTGAAGCACTTTAGAGTTTTTGGGAGCAAGTGCTTTATAAAAAATAATGATGAAAAACTTGGCAAGTTTGAACCCAGAGCAGATGAAGGAATATTTATTGGTTACTCCTCTAGGAGTAGGGCATATAAATGTTACAATAAAAGACTTTGGAATATTGTTGAATGTATAGATGTTATTGTTGATGAGTCTCCTGCAGCTCCAAAAGAATAAAAACAAACAACAGATGAAGACGATGATGACATATATCCTTCTACATCTAATAGGAATGATATAGACAGTGAACCCAATGAAGAACCCGAAGAAGATTTATCTAAAAAAGCTCCATCCAGATATGTTCAAAAGAATCATCCAGAATCTCAAATTTTGGGAGAAAAAGGGATCGGGTGTACAAACAAGAAGTACTCTTGTGGCATCTTCTGTGTCCTGGCATTTAAATCACTATTGAACCACACAATGTCCGTCAAGCTAGCAAAGATGAATGTTGGATTCAAGCCATGAATGAAGAGCTTGATCAAATTGAAAAGAATCACACTTGGGAATTAGTACCAAGACCTCATGACAAAAATGTCATTGGAACTAAATGGATATTCAAAAATAAGTTAAATGAGAATGAGGATGTTATAAGAAATAAATCTAGACTTGTTTTCAAGGGGTATGCTCAACAAGAAGGTATAGACTTTGAAGAAACTTTTGCCCCTGTAGCTATACTTGAAGCCATAAGAATGTTTCTTGCTTTTTCAAGCTTCCAACAAATCAAAGTTTATCAAATGGATGTTAAATCTACTTTTCTCAATGGTCATCTAGAAGAAGAAGTTTATATAGAACAACCGGAAGGATTCATTTTGGGAAATAATGAAAAACGTGTTTGTAGACTTAAAAAGGCTCTATATGGTCTCAAACAAGCTCCAATCGCATGGTACAATCGCATGGCATTATCCTCTTGACAAATATCTTCATCAACAAGGATTTTCAAGGGATACTGTAGAGAGCAACTTATACACAAAAACTCTGAAAGTAGAAAAACTATTGATTGTGGTTGTATATGTTGATGATATCACTTTTTGGAGGTAATGAAGAATCCTTGAGTCAAAAATTTGCTTCTGTTATGCAGCAAGAATTTGAGATGTCCTTACTTGGGGAACTAACATTCTTTCTTGGCTTGCAAGTGCATCAAACTACAGATGGTATATTTCTATCACAAGAAAAATATCTTAAGCAAATCTTGAAGAAGTATGGCATGGAAGAATGCAAGCCTGTAAGTACACCAATGATAACCGGATGCAATCTCAGTTCTCATGATGATTCTCCCATGGTGAATCAACCAGAATACAGATCAATGATAGGAAGTCTACTTTATCTCACCGGGACTAGACCGGGCATTATGCATGCTGTTGGGATTGCTGGACGATTCCAAGCTAATCCAAAAGAGTCTCATCTTCAGGCTGTCAAAAGAATATTCAAATATCTGCAAGGAACTCAAGACTTTGGACTATGGTATACAAAGAATGCTGATCTTACTCTTCATGCTTACTCTGATGCAGATTAGGCTGGAAATGTTGATGATCGAAAAAGCACAAGTGGTGGTGCATTCTATATGGGGCCTCGGTTGGTATCTTGGTTCAGTAAGAAGCAAAGTTCTATTGCCTTATCTACTGCTGAAGCAGAATATGTGGCTGCCTTATCTTGTTGCACTCAACCCCTTTGGATGATGCAAACCTTGGGAGATTTTCAAATCAAATGCACTTCTCCTATCTCCATTATGTGTGATAATACAAGTGCCATCAGTATCTCAAAGAATCCTGTTATGCATTCAAAGACCAAGCACATTCCCATCAAGTATCACTTCCTACGTGAACAAGTGCTTGAACAAAAGGTGAAGTTGGAGTATGTTCCCTCCAAGGAAGAAATTGCTGATATATTTACCAAACCTCTACCCGAAAAATTAATCGTTCGAATATCTCAAACGAAGGCGGAGTAGTCTCTACCATGCGGAAGATCAGATCTACTTAAATACAAAAAATTAAATTGGTTGTAAGGTCTTATCTGGGCATCTACGACCTACATAGGCTAAAGAACGTGTCATATGAAAAGGGATGCATTGTTGGCATTTATAAGTCATTTATGTTATATTATGTTTCAAGATGCGGCATGATCTCGGGGAAGCATGGTATTGTCGGTTCAAAGGATCTTGATCAAATCTTTGCCATTGATGTCAAAGGGGGAGAGAAGAGAAAATAAAAAAAGGGCTTCTATAAGACAATTAGGGAAAGAGTATTGCCATCAATGCCAAAGGGGGATATTGTTGGAAATATTGTCATTGATGGCAAAGGAAGTGGCAAAGGAATTGGCATCTGAAACAGTAACTAGGAACAGAGAAAAGAAATGTAGCAGAGAACAAAGGTCAGCAGAGAAGAACAGAAAAAGAGTGCATCTACAGAGAGCAGTATCAGTCAAGGAGCAAATTGAATTCAATAGGAAGGATATTTGAGTCCCTATGGAATTAATTCATGTGTGAACATATGTATGCATCTTGATGGAGGATAATTGAAATCCGTGCTAAGTAAGAAACCCTATGAGGGGATTAATGGTGCTCTGTATGTTGTTCGAGGAACTGATGTTAATACGGTCGACAGTGTATCCAAACTGGTAGACAGTGGAGTTATATATTCGTTGAATATATGATATGAACAAAGTTATGGTTTTAAGCTCCACATGGAAGGGTCTACGCTATTAGTAAGGAGCTGACTGGCTTTCATGGAGAAAGGAACAAGGAGCGAGAGCAAATCAGTTATAACGTGGAAGAACTAAACAGAGTATTTGGCATTGAAATTTCGGTGGAACACGGACTAACCCTTTGGAATCATGAACGAAACTTAGAGGTGGAACATAACAAAAGGAAGCGCGACGGAACCCTGCGTGGAAGAGCGGAACCGTGACGGGCGGTATTTCCTGGTTGGGGAGCGATTCCATAGAAACGTTGACACGTAGCAAAGGTGGACCCACGAAAACCGCTATCAAAGCGCGTCATCGCATGTTAATGTTCGACCAAAGAAGCCGAGCGATATTATTGAACGCCGTTGATCTAGGAAGGGGTCATCGGACGGTGTTCATTTGCTATAGATGCGCGAAGGTTACCCAAGGTACGACGCGCCATCGCGCGTTATCATACGTGCATCATCAACGAACGATATCCATCGGATCATCTGAAGACCGAGCGATGTGCTCTTCACCGTCGGATGGAAACGATCGTTAGCGATGGGCCCCAGTTTTTAAATTATATTGATTGGGCCGTCGATTATGTATGTGGGGCCGGAACCAAAGGTCTATTTAAAAGCCATTTGATAAAAGCGCTGGTTATTAATATAAAGTTCTATTATATATTTAATTTCCAAAGGTTGTGAATAATATTTATTTATCAAATTCCACGAATTTGATAAATAGAATTCCAATAAAAGAAAGAAAACCATCAGCGGCACGTTAATGTTACTTAACCTTGGCTATAGTATTATTTGGCGGAGATAAAGATTACCTTTGGAACGATTCGTGCATGGAAGAACGAAGATTGGGATTTCAATTTGGATTGGTTCGACTTTTAATATGAATACCATTAGCGGTTGAGTGATTTTCTACTCATGGTATTGATAAAGGCTAAACTATATAAGGAGAAGAGGATTATACTACAGGGTGTGCATGTGGAAGGGTTGATAATAAATAAATCTCTTTAAGAGATATCTGCATATATGATGCACCTATGGATATGATCTAGAAATGATGAATCTCTACGATGATTAACAAAAGAAATGATGAAGACCTGATGGAAGTCTGATGAAGAAATTGAAGAAATCTGGTGTATCTAAGGGTTGAAGCCTTCTGCATGAAAGAGGAAGTATCCTGCCAGTAGAAGCTGGTGTTAAAATCAGGGGGTTGGAGCTCCCTTCCATTAGTGGCTGGAGAACGAGAGAAGGTTGTAGCCTTTCTATAGGTGGGTGCCTGCGTGTTGGTATAAGTCTGCGCCAGTACAAAATTGTAAAATGTTTTCTTTATAATAAATATTAAAGACAGAGACGACAGCAGCGGTGGTTTTCTCCCGAATTGGGTTTCCACCTTAAATATTGGTGTTATGTGTATTGATTGTGTGTGATGGTTGATTCTGTTACTACTGCTCATGCTTACTGCTTACCAAACATCTGATGAATGAATAATGCAATAATCTAAGTAAAGAATTAAACATATAATAAGATCTCTGGACATTTGCAAGTTTTCTTAAGGATATCCACATTTATATGCGAGTTGGGTTCAGTAAAGTAACGTATGGGTTAAGAGAAACAAAAAACAATGTTCTATAGATAAAATGAAGTAGCAGCACTGTCCCCTGATGGACCAGGCATAAGCACGGAATTTTTGAAAAGTGGTGATGTAGAATCACCCCTTTTTTTTTTTGGTGCACATTTTTGACACTCTAGTATTTTTATTTATGAAGTATGAATATTTTTTTAAAATGTTAGTGATTTTCATGCTAATTTTGAAATGTATTGATGCAGCATCAACCCTTTTTTTTAAGAGCGGTGATTTTCATGCTAATTTTGAAACGTATTGATGCAGCATCAACCTTTTTTTTTGGAGTGGTGATTTTCATGTTGGTAATAAAACAAAAAACTTAGATTAAAAAAAAAAATATAAAAACAATAAAAAAAAGCCAATAAAAATGTAAAAAAAAACAAAATTAACTTGTAAAAATAAAAAATTTAAACAAAAATAAATTTAAAAAAAAAACAAAACAAAAACAAAAATATTCGAAAATTATATCAAAAGAAATGACAAAATTTAAAAAAAAAACACATAATTTAAAGAAAAAGAACAAAAATTAACAAAAAAAAAAAAAAAAAACATCAAAAACATTTTTTTCTAAGTTATTAAAGAAACCTATATAATTAAAATAATAATAATAATAATAATAGAAAATTTAAAAAAAAATTAAATTACAAAATTAAAATTTAGATAAAAAAAAATAAAATACAAAA